>JAXQQM020091492.1:0-38893 GCA_034641835.2 Pinus albicaulis
GGTGTCACCAAATAACTCAGAGATTCCAAAAAGGCATTATGGCCTATCTTCCCAGTACGGTGTGGCACTTTCTCCTTTTTTGACATTGATCATGTAGCTAAAGAAATTTAAAATATAACTTCATTAAATCTAGCTTTAATGCCAAAGAGACCATATGATACTAATGATGTGGTTTAGAATTTTACTACTAATCTCAAACTCAAACCTTTCTTGAATGAGAAGGAAAGATTTGATAATTTATGTGAAGGTGTAGAGAAGAATAAACATATGTTGAAAATTGCATCTAATAAGCTCAATAAAGCATAATTTGAAGATTTTGAAGCATAGAGAAGCAAGAGATTAGAAACAGTCCCTTTGGACCTGTTATTTATTGAAGATGTCAGAAGGCCAACTCCCAGAATTAGTCTCGATGATGAGGATAAGGACATGTCAGAAGATGAATCTTAAGAAAAATAAAATCAAGGGTCAGAACAATAACAACACCACTCTCATATTTTAGATCACTATGAGAATGAATCTGCAAGAAAAAATGAAAGTCCTGAGAAAATAATTGAAAAAGTGATTAAAGGAGTTTAGATGCAAAACTGATGGAGAAACTGATGGAGCTGACTCATATTTAAATAATTTTAGCATATTCAAAATACGCATAAGAAGACAGAGAAACCTCAAGAAAATGATTGAAATACATAATTGGATAATTTTTCTAAAGTACTAGAGACACCACCACCAAAGCCTAATACTAGAGAATCGACAAGTTTCAAAACTCCAAAGAAAACTCAAAATATAGTGGAAGCTTCAATGCCACTACAATAGATACTAGAAGAACGGGATCAAGATATTATCCTGGCCTACCCAACCCAGGAAATCATTTTGAAAATTAAGGAAATACATCCATTAGTTGTTTTCTATAGCCCAGGTCACAAAGTTGTAGTCAAGAGAATAAAGAGAAAAAGAATTGATGAATCATTAGGGGAATTTTGAGGTCTAAAATGGGCCTCCTAAAGAAATTATAAAATAATAGTGGAAAAAATCTAATAAGATTTGATGACATCATCAAATTTTAGAGGGAAAAATGAAAAAACTACTTTTTTAATTCATATTTTCAACTTATCTCCCAAAGTTTTTACTCAAATTTCGAGCGGGAGTACTCATTGGATGCGGAATTTAATTCCCCATCCAAGGTGTACCCATGTTGCATACTTTCAATGGGTCCTACTACATGAAAAATGAGAAATACAACAAAACCGTGATTACAATCATGTTTTTTATGTATTTCTCATTTTTCATGTAGAAGAGTTCATCGAAAGTATGCAACATGGGTACTCCTTGGATGAGGAATTAAATTCTGCATCCAATGAGTACTCCCACTCGAAATTTGAGTAAAAAGTTTGGAAGATAAGTTTAAAATACAAGTTGAAAAAGTAGTTTTATTATTTTATTATTTTTTAATATTTTTACTTTTTTACTCCAAAAATGGTGACTCATCCATTATGGATGACATCATCATCTTGAATCCTATTGGTTGTTATAAAGTTTATTTTTGTTGTACATTTTTCTTATGAGGCCCATTTTAGACCTCAAATTCCCCTAATGCAGTGACTTCCCTTGACAATGAATCAGTGGATGTTGTATGGAAGGACTCGTTTTCCAATACTACTAAACATGTCACTAAACTATCACAGTTCTCTCGAGCATATGCAACTGCTACAATTGACAAAGTAGAAGAAGTAAAACTTCTTCTTAAACCGAAGGAAGACAAAGTTCATGTTGTGAAACTAGCTCCAAAAATATAAGAAAAGAGATACCAACGCCTTAGAAATAAGCCACTTCAAGGGGGAAACCTCCAATACATTACATGAATGAAAAATTCTTGGATGATACAAATGAAAAAACCTCCTTTCTATATATAGGAGTCCATGGGGCCACAATGTAATCCTAGTGGGGTCGCAATGTAATCCTAGCCGACCTAACAATAGTAATGTAAGGGCACAATAATAAAAATATGGGGGTTACAGAGGTACAAAAAGAACAATAAGGGGAGCTACACTAACATAATAAGGGACTACACTATTAATATAGGGACTTAACATGCCTCTCTCCTTCAAACAAGTGTTGTCCTCAACGCTTGATTATTTCTTGATGCCTTTGTATAAAACTCTCATCCTCCCATGTAGAATCTTCTATAGGAAAGTTATTCCACTTGATGAGATACTATGAAATTGATCGTACTTGTCGATTTCTTGATTCTGTGACTGCTTCATAACTTCTTTCAATGTGATGTTGAGCTTCCTATTGTTTCATTAGATTTGGCACCAAAGTTAGGTTATCCTTTGAGAATTGGAGAACTTGTTGTTGACACTCAATGTGATATTCCACTAATTTATCATCCATATTAGCTATTATTTGATCCTTAAAACCTTTGAAATTAGCCTCCATTTCTTCTTTTAAACCATCTATGTCAACTTCAGTTGCTCTTCGTAAGCTTGAAATTTGTTTCACTTGGTACCGTAATATTGATATGTCATGTTGGCATTTTTCGTCTTCATGAGTCATAGTAGAGCCTTATAAATTCTTAACGGGTGTTGAACTCTTTTTAGGGGCCATTTTAGAATCCAATGCTGATATGTATTCTACAATATTCCCTTGGAATCAATTCAACTTGATTCTTAAAACAAGGCTTATGCAATTTAGAAAAAAAATACACACCTTTTACTTGCTTTTGAGGAGCTAAATATTAAAATTGAATTATCTCTATAATTGTGGATCCTAAATATCTAAAATTAGGCCCTGTATTAGCCCTCTGAAGCTTCTTTCAAATGCCACAGCTCTGATCTGATTTGGACTCTTCAAGACAAATTTATGTCCAATATCCCACAATGACCCAATTATGGACTAGTTTAGTAGAGTGAACTTGTATGAATTTCCACGTGTCATTGTTTCCTCCTTTGGCTCTAAAATTGATAGAAAGAAAAATAAAATCCATGTACTTGCAGTCACTTTTTACATCATTCCAATCCAATGCTCAGAGAGAGAGTTATGAATATTTTCCCATGATCACCTCTTTGACATGAAATTTATAAGCTTGAAACATGCCTAAATTCCACAGATCATATCTCTGGCAATATTGTGAACCAAGATCTGAAATTTTGCGACAATGTTCCTCAAGAGTTCAACATCACACTCTAAAAATTTCAACTTCTGAACCTTCATAGAAAATTGTTTATAGCAAAAATTCCATGACACCCTGTTTAGATTAAATTCAGGAGCCTGCAAAATGACCTACCTTCCACAGATCATATCTCTGAAAATATTGTGAACTAAGCTATGAAATGTTGCGAAGATGCTCCTCAAGATTTTGGCTTCGCACCCTAAAATTTTCAGCTTCTGAACCTTGGTAGAAAATAATTTATAGCGAAAATTCCACAATGACCTATTTGGAGCAGCAAAACCCTAGAATCCCAAAGCTATGATTCCAAATGTTGTGAAACCAACTCCAAAAATAGAAGAAAATGTTGGAAATATTGTCATTGATGGAAAAAGAATTGGCAAATAAGGAGCATCTGAAACTGTAACCATGAAAAGAGGAAAAGCAAAGTAGCAGCAGAAGAAGAGTGCATAGTTGAAGTGGAATTGTCCAGAGACAAAGTAGGAGAAAAAAAGGCCATTGAATAGAAAAGAGTATGTGAATGTTCTAGTAAATGGTAATTCACCCTGATGGAATCTGTGGTAAGTAAGAAATCCATTGAAAGAATTAATGGTTGTGGAGATATGATGGTTTTGCTTAGATAATCAAGAACTTGAATGTACAGTTAGAAGAGAAACTGTGATAGGATAGAACTCTGAACATGTAATGGAAGGTTGATATATTATAGCAGAATTGAAGACAGAATGACATTGAATTGTCTCGAGTTGATGTTTGTGAGGAAATCCCGTCGAAAGAGAACTACATTTGTTCATTGTTTATTGGAAATCCTGGCAAAGATAGACCAGAGTTAACTAAGTAAGAAGGATAGCGCAAACCTAGACTAACCATTTGGAATCATGAACGGAACCTGGAAGAAAAGAGGTAGAACGTAACAAAAGGAAGTGCGACGGAACCCTGCGTGGAAGAACAGAACCATGACCGAGTGAACAACGAAGGCGGTTTATGGTTTTCATCGCACCATCTATGCGGAGTGAGTGGTATTTGAGGAGTTGGGAGTGATTCCATAAATCATTTGACACGTGGCAAGGAGGACCCATGGAAAACCACTTGTCACCACGTTCCATCGCGAGTTATAGTTCGACCCAGGATGCCCAGTGATATTGTTGGGCACCGTTGATCTGGAGGGAAGCCATCGGACGGTGGTCATATGAGGAAGATACACAAAGATTAACCAAATTACGGCGGGCCATCGCACGTTAATGTTCGGCATCAAAGGTCGAGCGATATGCATATATGTCGTTGATCTGGAAGTTTTCTATCTAATGGTGATCAGACGCTAGACTTGCACGAAGTTTACTTATGGTACCATGCGCGTATTTGATTGGATATTGACTATATATGTGGGCTTGGGGTCAAAGGTTTATCATAAGGTTAATTGTTTGAAAGCGTTGGATATTTCTCTAAAGTGCGAAGGGTTGTAACTTTAATCCTAAATTTCAGTTCAAAGTTGTAAATATATTTATTTTTCAATTTCTTCAAATTGATAAATAAATTAAAAAGAAATCAAAGAGGCACGTGGGGTAAACTAAAGGAAATATTGTGAAAGGAATACCATTAGAAGTTGAATGGTTTTTACTCGTGGTATTGATGAAGGATAAACTATATAAGGCGAGGAGGATGATAGTACGAGGTGTGCATGCAGAAGGGTGGTGAATGAATAAATTTTCTCTAAGGAATATCTGCATGGACGGATTCTATTCTTAATTGATAAATCTGAATCTATGATGCACCCATGGATACAATTATCTGACGATGATGAATCTCTGGTTTGATTGACGGACGAAATCATGAAAAACTGGTGCGAGTGTACTAAAGAAAATGAATAAATATGGTGGCCTGCAAGGTATGTTGTGTGGAAACTGGTGGATCCAGTATGAAATTGATGGAACATGGTCCGCAGTGGTGCTGAGGGTCGAAGCCTTCAGTGAGGGCATTGTAGCTCCCTTCCAGTGGTAACTAGTAAACAAGAGAAGGTTGTAGCCTTTCTGTAGGTAGGTGTCTGCATGCTGGTATAAGTCTGCGCCAGCATAAATTGTAAGAAGTTTTCTTTATAATAGATATTGAAGACTGAGATAACAACAGTGGTGGTTTTCTCCCAAATTGGGTTTCCACCTTAAAAACTGGTGTTAATATGTGTGATTTATGTTTGATAGTTTGTTCTGTTATTTTTGTTCATACTTACTCCCTACTAAACATCTTATGAATGAATGATGCAATGATCTAAGTAAAGACATAATAAGATCTCTGGACATACACGTTGGATTCTGTAAAATACCATATGGTTTTAAGAGAAAGAGAAAGTAAAAAAAATTTAGCCCTAAATACTGATACACCCCCCCTCTCAGTATTTTTCCCAACAATTGGTATCAGAGCAGGTCCTTCTGAAAAAGCTTAGCCGCTAGAAGGAAGATCAAGCAAGATGAGCAATCAAGATGGAACAACATCTATCAGGCCTCCGCTCTTTAACGAAAAAAATTTAATCTTCTGGAAAACAAGGATGAGATCCTATCTTCAATCTCTGGGAGCAGATGTATCGGCAATTGTTGAAGGAGGATATCAATATCCAGCTGCAGTACCAACAGATTCAACAGAAAGAAAGAATTATGAAACCAATGCAAAGGTGGTCAATGCTCTACTGGGAAGTCTAACTGAATTAGAATTTTTCAAAGTCATGCAGTTGAATACAACAAAGGCAATATGGGACAAAATCATTCTAAGTTATGAAGGTGATGCAAAGGTAAAAAGTGCTAAACTCCAAACTCTCAGAATTCAATATGAGAATCTAAAAATAGATAATGAGGAGAGCATTGCAAATTTCTTTTTACGTCTTGATGATATTGTAAATCGTATGCGAAATCTAGGAGAAACAATAACCGAATCTACTCTGGTTGAGAAAATTTTAAGATCACTAACGGAAAAATTTGAGTCAAAAGTTTCTGCTCTTGAAGAAAAGCAAGATCTTCAAAATCTTACTGTGGTGCAACTTCATGGCATACTAACTGCATATGAAATGAGAAGCGGAGGACCATCTGAAGTCAAATAAGTGGTCTTTAGAACTTCTATAAAAGGGAAGGAAGTACAAAAAATAGAAGGATCGGGATATATCTCAGAAGAAGATGAGATAAACTTTGTAAAGAAACTTCAACTTGGCACAGGACGGTTCAGAGGTAAGCTTCCTTTCAAATGCTTTGATTGTGGAAGAGTTGGTCATTATGCTACTAAGTGTTGTCATAAAGAAACACATAAAAAGGGGAAGGAAGTAGCAAGAAGGAATAAGAATCATTTTAGCACTAGAAAAATTTACTATACTCATGAAGATAGTGATGGGTTATCTGATAGTGAGGAAGAATGTGAACAAGATCTTAGACTTTTCATGGCATTTGAAAAAGAATCTAGAGAATAAAAGGATACTTTTGTGGATGCTCTAGAAGACAATGATTTTCTTGATGAAAACAATCAACTCAAAATTTGCTTAGAAGAGAGTAAAATAACCATAGAAATTCTGAAAAATCAGCTTGAAGAAAAGGAGAAACACAATGAGAAATTAGAGTGTGAAGTAGTAAGTCTAAGAAAATAACTTGAGAAAGTAAAGACTCTGAATCTTAGATTTTCTAAAGGATCTGAAACCTTAGATGAGATTATCAAGGTACAACGTTCTCCCCTTATAAAGACAGGTCTTGGATACATCGGAGAATCTTCTCAAGCTTCAGCACCAACTTATCTAAAAATAGCTACAGTGGGTATTCAACATGCTGCCACTCAGCAAGGGAATAAAGAATATTTGCAGGTAAAGCATGATCATCTCAATTTAAAGAACACTAAAAGGAGTACCTTTCAAAGAAACACCAATCAGCAGGTAAATTCAAGTAGGAGATTTTATGATCGCAGAAATTTCTTCGTCAATGGACAATGTTTCTCATGTCACAATTTTGGTCATAAAGCTGTTCAATGTGTAGCATATAAAACCATCATGACAAGAGAAGCAAGAAAGAAAAGGATTGATACTGAAACAAAGAAGAGTGCCTACAAAAAATTTTCTCCTCTTCAAAATGAAGTTGAATGTGCTTATTGCAATAACTTTGGCTATGAAGAATCTGAATGTAGGAGCAAAGTTCATCCAAAAGAACATGTTCCCTCAAGCTCCAAAGTATGGAAAAAGAAGGAAATACAGGTTGAAAATTGTGGCATAGCATTATTTGCAGAAGATGAATAAAATCAATGGTACATTGATAGTGGATGCTCAAGACACATGACAGGTGACAAAAACAAACTTCTTGCATATAGTGCTCTAGAAAATGAAAAGAATGTTACGTTTGGAAATGATACTCCTACGGTCATTAAGGGAAAAGGGTATGTTTTCTTAAAAGAAAAGGTGAACGCTAATGAAGTCATGTATGTGGATGTATTAAATCATAACTTCTTAAGTGTAAGTCAAATGTGTTATCAAGGAACAAAAGTTGTCTTTAGCTCAAAAGAATGTGTGGTACATGATCTAGATACAGGTAAAGCAATTATAAAAGGAAAAAGAACTCCAAGCCACCTGTATGTATTAAAGAACTGCAAAGAAAAATGTTACTTGAGTAAATCTTCAGAAAATTGGCTATGGCATAGAAGGTTGGGGCATCTGAGCTTCTCTCAAATCAACAAATCAAGCAAACTTAAAGCTGTTCGTGATCTTCCCAATATTACTCTACCTGAAAATATCATATGCAAATCTTGCCAATTCGGTAAGCAAACCAGAGTACAATTTAATGCCAAGGAAGGATCATCAAGTAAGCCTCTTAAACTCATTCATACTGACATATGTGGACCTATGAGGAAAAAGTCACCACGTGGTGAAGAATACTATATCTTATTCATTGATGATTTTTCTAGAATGTGTTGGATTGGGCTGCTTAAACACAAAGATGAAGCATTTGATAAATTTCAGATCTTCAAAGCACTAGTTGAGAATGAATTAGATCTAAAAATCAAGTGTCTCAGATCTAATCGAGGAGGAGAATATACATCAGATGAATTCCTTGAATTTTGTGAACAACATGGCATAAAAAGACAGTTTTCTGTAGCTGGAACTCCACAACAAAATGGTGTTGTAGAAAGAATGAATAGAATAGTTCAACAAATGGCTAGAGCTATGCTTGAGGATTCTAGAACACCTGACACATTTTGGGGAGAAGCAGCACATACAGTAGTAAGCATTCTCAACAAGGCACATGTTCATGTAAATAGTGATAAAATTCCATATGAACTCTGGTATGGTAATCCTCCCACTGTAAAGCATTTTAGAATTTTTGAAAGAAAAATCTTTATCAATAATAATGATGAAAAAGTTGGCAAGTTTGAACCTAGAGTAGATGAAGGAATATTTCTTGGTTACTCCTCTAGGAGTAGGGCATATAAATGTTACAATAAAAGACTTCGGAATATTGTTGAATGTATTGATGTTGTTATTGATGAGTCTCTTGCAGCTCCGAAAGAAGAAAAACAAACAACAAATGAAGATGATGATGACATATATCCTTCTCCATCAAATAGGAATGCTATAGACAGTGAACCCAATTAAGAACCCGAAGATGATTTATCTGAAAAAGCTCCATCTAGATATGTTCAAAAGAATCATCTAGAATCTCAAATCTTGGGAGAAAAGGGATCAGGTGTACAAACAAGAAGGATGCTTGTGGGATCTTCTAGAAATCTGGAATTTTTGTCCACTATTGAACCTCACAATGTCAGTCAAGCTAGAAAAGATAAATTTTGGATTCAAGCCATGAATGAAGAGCTTGATCAAATTGAAAAGAATCACACTTGGGAATTAGTACCAAGACCTCATGACAAAAATGTCATTGGAACTAAATGGATATTCAAAAACAAGTTAAATGAGAATGGGGATGTTATAAGAAACAAGGATAGACTTGGTTGCAAGGGTATGCTCAATAAGAAGGTATACAATTTGAAGAAACTTTTCCTCCTGTAGCCAGACTTGAAGCCATAAGAATGTTTCTTTCTTTTTCAAGCTTCCAACAAATCAAAGTTTATCAAATGGATGTTAAATCTGCTTTTCTCAATGGTGATCTAGAAGAAGAAGTTTATATAGAACAACCAGAAGGATTCATTTTTGGAAATTATGAAAAACCTTTTTGTAGACTTAAAAAGGCTCTATATGGTCTCAAACAATCTCCAAGGGCATGGTACTATCATCTTGAAAAATATCTTCATCAACAAGGATTTTCAAAAGGATCTATTGATAGCAACTTATACACAAAAACGAAAAATGACAAACTTTTGATTGTAGTTGTATATGTTGATGATATCATTTTTGGAAGTAATGAAGAATCTATGAGTCAGAAATTTGCTTCTGATATGCAGCAAGAATTTGAAATGTCTTTACTTGGGGAACTGACATTATTTCCTTCCTTGCAAGTGCAACAAGCAACAAATGGCATATTCTTATGACAAGAAAAATACCTTAAGCAAATCCTGAAGAAGTATGGCATGGAAGATTACAAACCTGTAAGTACACCAATGATAAGCGGATGTAATCTCAATTCTAATGATGATTCCCCCACGGTGAATCAACCAGAATACAGATATATGATAGGAAGTCTACTTTATCTCACTGGGACAAGACCAGACATCATGCATGTAGTTGGGATTGTTGGACGATTCAAAGCTAATCCAAAAGAGTCTCACCTTCAGGCTGTGAAAAGAATATTCAAATATCTACAAGGAACTCAAGACTTTGGACTATGGTATCCAAATAATGTTGATTTTACTCTTCATACATATACTGATGCAGATTGCGCTGGAAGTGTTGATGATCGGAAAAGCACTAGTGGTGGTGGATTCTATATGGGGCCCCGGTTAGTATCTTGGTTTAGCAAGAAGCAAAGCTCTATTGCCTTATCTATAGCAGAAGCAGAATACGTGGCTGCCGCATCATGTTGCACTCAACTTCTCTGGATGATGCAAACCTTACAAGACTTTCAATCAAATGTTCGCCTCATATCTCCATTATGTGTGACAATACAAGTGCTATTAGTATCTCAAAGAATCCTGTTATGCATTCCAAGACCAAGCACATTCCCTTCAAATATCACTTATTACGTGAACAAGTGCTTGAACAAAAGGTGAAATTGGAGTATGTTCCCTCCAAAGAACAAGTTGCTGATATATTTACCAAACCTCTACCCAGGGAAGCATTTGAATATCTCAGAAAGAGACTGGGAGTAGTCTTTGCCATGCAGAGGATCAGATCTACTTAAATACATAAGATTAAATTGGTTGTGAGGTGTTGTTGGGCACCTCTGAATGCACAGGCTAATGGGGAGCATTGGTCATATGAAAAGGATGTATTGTTGGCATTTATAAGTCATTTTGTTATATTATGTTTGAAGATGCAGCATGATCTCAGGGGGAGCATGGTATTGTTAGTTCAAAGGATCTTGATCAACTCTTTGCTGTTGATGTCAAAGGGGGAGGAGAGGCAATAAAGGGCTTCTATAATACAATCAGAGGAAGAGTATTTCCATCAATGCCAAAGGGGGAGATTGTTCGAAATATTGTCATTGATGGAAAAAGAATTGGCAATGAAGGAGCATCTAAAACTGTAACCATGAAAAGAGGAAAAGAAAAGTAGTAGCAGAAGAAGAGTGCATAATTGAAGCAAAATTGTCCAGAAATAGAGTAGGAGAAAAAAAGGCCATCAAATAGAAAAGAATAAGTGAATTTTCTAGTAAATGGTAATTCACCCTGATGGAGTCTGTGGAAAGTAAAAAATCCATTGAAAGAATTAATGGTTGTAGAGATATGATGGTGTTTCTTGGATAATCAAGAACTTGAATGTACAGTTAGAAGTGGAACTATGATAGGATAGAACTCTGAACATCCAATGGAAGGTTGATATATTATAGAAGAATTTAAGATAGAATGACATTGAATTGTCTCGAGTTGATGTTTGTGAGGAAATCCCGTCGGAAGAGAACTACATTTCTTGGTTGTTTATTGGAAATCCTGCCAAAGATAGACCAGAGTTAACTAAGTAAGAAGGATAGAGCAAACCCAAACTAACCCTTTGGAATAATGAACGGAACCTAGAAGAAAAGAGGTAGAACGTAACAAAAGGAAGTGTGACAGAACCCTGCGTGGAAGAGCGGAACCGTGACCGAGTGAACAGTGAAGGCGCTTTATGGTTTTCATCGCACCACTTATGCGGAGTGAGCAGTAATTGAGGAGTTGGGGGCGATTCCATAAATCATTCGACACCGGGCAAGGAGGACCCACAGAAAACCGCTTGTCACTGCACACCATTGCGCATTATAGTTCGACCCAGGATGCCCAGCGATATTGTTGTGCGCCATTGATCTGGAGGGAAGCCATCAGATGGTGGTTGTATGAGGAAGATGCACGAAGATTAACCACACTACGGTGGGCCATCGCATGATAATGTTCGGCATCGGAGGTCGAGCGATATGCATATATGCCATTGACCTGGAAGCTTGCTATCTAACGGTGATCGGATGCTGGACTTGCGCGAAGTTTACTTATGGTACCATGTGCGTATTTGATTGGCTATTGACTATATATGTGGGCCTAGGGTCAAAGGTTTATCATAAGGTTAATTGTTTGAAAGCGTTGGATATTTCTCTAAAGTGCGAAGGCTTGTAACTTTAATCCTAAAGTTCAGTTCAAAGTTGTATATATATTTATTTGTCAATTTCTTCAAATTGATAAATAAATTAAAAAGAAATCAAAGAGGCACGTCGGGTAAACTAAAGGAAATACTGTCAAAGGAATACCATTAGTGGTTGCATGGTTTTTACTCATGGTATTGATGAAGCCTAAACTATATAAGGCAAAGAGGATGATAGTAAAGAGGTGTGCATGCAGAAGGGTGGTGAATGAATAAATTTCTCTTGGAATATCTGCATGGATGGACTCTGTTCTTAATTCATAAATCTGAATCTATGATGCACCCATGGATATAATGATCTGACGATGATGAATCTTTGGTTTGATCTACGGACGAAATCATGAAGAACTGGTGCGAGTGTACTGAATAAAATGAATAAATCTGGTGGCCTGCAAGGTATGTTGTGTGGAAACTAGTGGATCCAGTATGAAAATTGATGGAACGTGGTCCGTAGTGGTGCTGAGGGTCGAAGCCTTCAGTGAGGGGGTTGTAGCTCCCTTGCAGTGGTAGCTGGTAAACGAGAGAAGGTTGTAACATTTCTGTAGGTAGGTGCCTGCGTGCTCGTATAAGTCTGCGCCAACATAAATTGTAAGAAGTTTTCTTTATAATAAATATTGAAGACTGAGATAACAACAGCGGTGGTTTTCTCCCAAATTTGGTTTCCACCTTAAAAACCGGTGTTCATATGTGTGACTTATGTTTGATAGTTTGTTCTGTTATTTCTGTTCATACTTACTGCCTACTAAACATCTGATGAATGAATGATGCAATGATCTATGTAAAGACATAATAAGATATCTGGACATACATGTTGTATTCTGTAAAATAGCATATGGTTTAAGAGAAAGAAAAAGTAAAAAATTTTCAGCCCTAAATATTGATTCACCCCCCCCCCCCTCTCAGTATTTTTCCCAACAGAAAAGAGATATAAACACCTTAGAAATAAGCCACTTCAAGGGGGAAACCTCCAATACATTACATGAATGAACAATTCTTGGATGATAAAAATGACAAAACCTCCTTTCTATATATAGGAGTCCATGGGGCCACAATGTAATCCTAGCCGACCTAACAATAGAAATGTAAGGGCACAATAATAAAAATATGGGGGTTACAGGGGTACAACAATAAAAATAAGGGGAGCTACACTAACATAATAAGGGACTACACTATTAATATAGGGACTTAACAGTTCAAGAGTTGGAAAGACTACTATAACAAGAAAAGCTCAATGTGAGTAAGCAAATGGAGCTGAAATGTCACAATTCCACAAAGACTTTAATAGATTAAATTTGCAGCACCAAGTACAGATTTCAGAAAAGGAACACAAATAGAAGAAGCTATGGATAAACTGAAAATTCAACCTCAAATAGAGCAATTTATTAAAGTAGCACTGGAATGGAATGCAAAATTGAAGCAGTAGCAGGAAACCTTTTCTCATCAAATATCCTTCACCAGTTCATGTTGTGATACAAGCAAGATTTTGATCCAACTAGTGGCTAACAGGAGGTTGGAATCTAAAAAGGCCTAAACGAAAATTTATGAATTGATACAATGGCAAGAGTCTGATACAGGAAAGAAAGATAATCTCCCGAAAATTAATAAATTTCACAAATATGTTATATTTAAATATTGGGAAATGTATTTAAGATAGGCAAAGAAGGAAACATCAAAGGCATCAAATCTGACAAATGAAATCATTGAATCTATAAATGAATAGCTTTTAAATGCTGAAATTATCATAGAATATACAACCAAAGTTCTCCCAGAGCTTAAACCATTAGAAGCACAGTGGAAGAAAAGAGTAGAAACACAGGCAGAAGCTATTAAAAATATAACTAATTTTTGTGAAGAAAATTACTAGAATTTTCTGATCAAACCATGTCATCAGTGCTTTACTCTACAATCATTAACTGATTATAATAAGAAATTGTTGCTAGCACTTTCGAATGCAGTGTTTAAAGACCAGGTCAGATCCAGGATTACACAACCAACTCAGCTAAATTTGATGGTATATATTTTCCACCTTAGAGATCAAATCAGAAAATAAGATCAACCCCCCCTAAGCATATTGTTATTGTATTTCTAGATTGTAGTTTAAGTTTATTAGTTATGAGGAAGGTTTTTTGAAACCTCCTCAAATTTTTTTGTAACAATCTATTTTAGACATATTTAGTTTATTTTTTAAACCCTTCCCATGAATTTAGAGAAGGGTCCAAAAATTTGTCAAAAACATTTGCAAAGAATGCACTTCTGTAAGTTTATGAATTCCTTGATGAATTAATGGAACGAAATCTATTATCATTTAACATTGAAGTTGTTTAACTGAAGTTTCACTATTGTACTCATTGAATTTCTTTAACGTGAAGAGGAGAAAAACATTACTGTTGGTTTGAATGAGTATAACTTCGTATATATGGTAGTTTTACACATTAAAGTAAGTTTTTCTTCTTGAATTTACAGTCATATTTTATTTGTATTCTATATGAAGCTGTTATCATAAGTGAATGTTAAATGCACTTATGTATTGATATTTGTTTTATGGTTACTTATCTCATATATTATCAAACATATAAATGCGATATATATTTCAAAATCCTTTTGATCAAACTATTTTTTCAAAATAATTATTTTTACATAATTTTCATCTCTTTCAACTTTTGAATAAACTTCATTACCAATTTTTGAAAAATATATTTGTAGATCACATTAAGGAATGAATACTCTTGGGAATATAGCAGAATAGATATTTATTCAATGCATATGATAGATTAAATAATTTTCCATTTTCATGTTATAAAAAAGGCACACCCTCATCATCCTTATTTGGAAATTGGTCCCTTTGCCCCCATTTAGAGCCACTACACCAAACAGAAAATGACTTGGTCTAAGGTCTAGACTGGGTGGCTTTCCCCCATGTTATAGCAACGGAATTCTAAGGCCTCAAAAATGTCCAGAAATGGTTTTTGTAGGTCTAAAATTGTGAGGATGGGTGTAGAGAAAAGGCGATGTTATAGTCCAATGAATTCCTTATGTTGTGACCTGGACCAAAAAATAATTTACTTTTATCTTCCCTTACTAACTCAAATAAAGTTCCAAGTGATATGATAGAACCCCAACATGAATTTTTGATAGCAATAAAATATACCCAAGAAGCTACGAAGATCTATTAGAGTTGTCAGTGATTTATAATCACGAGTGAATTGGATATTAGCTTGATCCACATGCATGCCTTACTCATCAACTATGTAGCCTAGATATTGGACCAGGTTCATCATGGAATAAAATTTCTCTAGGTTGGCACATAGCTTGCGTTGTCACACCATTTGAAGGACCTACCAAATATGTCTCAAATAACCTTCCCAATTCTTCATAAATATGAGGACATCATATAGATATAAAACTACGAAGGAGTTGGTGAAAGGCAACAAGATTTAATCAAATAGTCTAATAAAATTTTCTCAACAATTATGTCGTAGAATTAGAGACACCTATCTAAATCTCAACCGGTTTTTGTAGGTCTAAAAAGGTGAGGATAGGTACTGAGAAAAGAGTTTGTTCTAGTCCAATGAATTCCTTATGTTGTGACTTGGACCAAAACAAAATTTACTTTTCTCTTCCTTTACTAACTTGAATAAAGTTCCAAGTGATATGATAAAACCCCAACATGAATTTATGAGAGAAATAAAAAATACCCAAGAAGCTAAGAAGATCTATTAGAGTTTTCAGTGATGTATAATCATGAGTGAATTGGATATTAGCTTGATCCACATGCACGCCTTGCTCATCAATTATGTAGCCCAAATATTGGACTAGGTCCATCATGGAATAAAATTTCTCTAGATTGGCACATAGTTTTTGTTGTTGCACCATTTGAAGGACCTACCAAATATGTTTCAAATAATCTTCCCAATTCTTCATAAATATGAGGATATCATATAGATATACAACCACGAAGGATTTTGTGAAAGGCAACAAGATGTAATCAAATAGTCTAATAAAATTTGTGGGGGAATTTTTCAACACAAAAGGCATGAAAAACCACTCAATGTGGCCCTCTTTGGACTCAAAGGTAGCCTTCCATACATATATGGGTTATATTGGAAGTTAGTGATAAAAAAAATGAAATCAACCTTGCTAAAGTACTTATCTCGCTTAAGCTGGTAAAGAAGATAATTAAGCCATGGGATTGGGTACATATCATGACTATGACTATTTTCAATGCCTGATAATTAATGCAGAGTCTCTAGGTCCCATGTTTATTCTACACAAGAACAATTGGGCTCCCAAAAGGTGAGGAACTTGATCGGATGTGCCATTTTTGTAGCAAGTCATGGATCTGCCACTTAATTTAGATGCTTTTAAAAAGAGAGAGGTGGTATATTTGCCCATCAAATACAGGTGAAAATGAGGTTATATCAATGGAATTATTGACCTGACAGTGCGAAGGAACCCACATGGGTGAGGAATATCTCCATGTACTCTTCCATGACATTATGCACTTGATTTTTCTATACAAAGGAGCCCTCTCTTGAGGCCATGATCTTCTCGTTAATTTGATAGTGAATCAGGAAGAAAACAAACTTTCTATTCAGGGAGATGATTTTACTTCAGTGGATAGTAGCGATCAAATAAATGGTAGCATGTGGGGATACCTTTGATATCCCATATTGTTTTCTATCAAAATTAATAATAACATTATGATGTCTACACTACTATGCAACATGACAGTTCCACATGTATGGTTAGCATAATAAAACATCACAATATTAAAGGGGAGAAACGTAACATAATACCTCATGCATGAAATGCTTTATGTTGTAGGAAAGGCAACATTGCTAGCTTACATATATGTCAACCTTGGTGGAGCCACCTGATAGTGTATGGTTGTGGGTGTGTTGTTGTCAGTAGGACCATCTTCTTAAAAACATCTTCTAAGAAAGGGTTTTTTTTCCTCCAACTATCGATAATGACTAGTAGCAAAAATCCCTTCACCCACATCTACAAGTACTTAAAGAGACACTCATTCTCCTCTGGATCTTCGGGCTCACTTTTCTTGACCTTGATAGTGGCAAAAATGGTGTTGTGGTGTACATGAATGATATTTTTCCCTTGAAAAGTTATGGATTACAATCGAAACATGCAATTTACTTTGATGTTTTCAACTCATCCACTACTAAGTGTTTTTCTTGACATTCCTTTGTGTCGTGAGTGGGGTTCTTGTGGAACTCCTGCCACTTTCTTCTGTCCTTCTTCATCTTATGATTGTTATGTTTTACTTGCAGCTTTGATGGGTTTTCCTGCGTCATTCCACCTTGGATCTATCATTTTTTATGAGGTTTGGGGATGCCCTTTCCCTTCTTCACATTTCAATATGCAAAGTCTCGCTTACTCTGTTTGAATTTCTGCTGGATTTTGATAGCATATCAACATGTTTCACAAATAAAGGAGACGTCAAAGAACTCCATTTATTCTTGTATGTATTTATGCAGACAACCCATGGTAATTGAGAAGCATATTTGACTCAGATACCTTGATACCCACCTTTTTGCGTAGGTTATGAAAGATATACATGAACTCCGGCACTTCTTGGTGCCTTTCATGCCATAGTGTGGTCCATTTTAAGTGCTTGTATTCATAGCCCCCTATAGGATAATAATGATCCTTAGAAACATCTAAAAAAGAGTCCCAAGAGGGTACAAATGAAAATAGTAATCATTCCTCCTTATCTCTTTCCTCACAGTAAGTTTCCCACCAATCCTTGACATGGGGGGTGGCCATAAGGAGCGCAAAAGTAATATTTTCTCAATCGGAAAATTTATGGAATGGAAAACATCCTTCTAGTAGATTTAACCATCTATTTGGAGCATATACATCTATCTCGTCTTCAAATATGGGAATTTAAAAATTTGCTTGTTCCTTAAAGTGGGTGCCACCTCCAAAGTGATTGTTGGATGAGATGCATAACCTATTGGTATGCAACGAAGGATCTAGGAAAAATTGTCCATCATCTCATTCCTTTGCCACTTGAGGGCATCTTTGAGCAAAAATTTGATACGATCTCTTGATCTCTCATTTTTATTTTCTTTTCATCATAAGAGGTTTTTGGGGTCACCGAGGATGGTCTTGCAATTGTTCAAACATTTTAAGTCCCAACTACTAATACCCTGACCTCATTTGTGAAATTCATAAAAAAATAGAGAAAGAGAAGATCGTTATGATACCATTGATCTATATTTGTGAAGGAATGAAATGAAATATATATTTAGAATATAAACTAATGCAGTAAAACTACAATTTTTTTCCAATTCGTGGATCCAACCTTCATGGTCTCCAAATTTTCATACATAAAAGGCCATGGCTCCTCCACATAAGGCCACAACTTGCATTGAATATCAGTGTGTAGATATTCACATTATTGCTTAAACTCATAATATGTTGTCCTTGAACGAAATCTGAATCCCATTTCTTGGAAGTGTTAATAAAATTGATGACCTTCCTGAATCTCGATGAAGAGATCTTGAGCAGTCTATGTCCACAAATGACTGTTACTGCAACCTCTCCTGTTTTCTTGGAAAAAATATCAATTCCACTTTTTGGTAAAAATGTATTTCCTGCAACGCTGAGTCTGATCTTCTAGATGCCACATCGATTTCACCTTTCAGGAAAAAAAATATTATTTTGACCGAATTTCATGGAAATTAGCGCCCCTTTTCAGATCTTGTCCATGAATCTTCTTTCACAGCTTTGAATTTAAATTCTGATTAAGGGTGCTCCGATGCTCCTGCATCAAACTCCTGAGGTACAAAAATTCTTATGACCTCTTGGTCACATGCCTTTTTCATCTCTTAGAAATTCTACCCACATCCTCTATGGAATTTCCTTTGTGATATTTATGTGAGATGTAGCAAAACCTCTATAGTAGCAAGTCCTCCCTTCTACAAGATACCTCACCAAGCTTCTCTCCTCTAAGCTCAGTCTTTCACCATCTCACTGGTTCTCTCCTCTAGAACCATTTGAGCACTCCTGGCTCTAGGCTGCTACACGCATAATGTTTTTCTGCTCTAATGCCACTTTGATGCAGTAGAACTACAATTTTTTTCCAATTCGTGGATCCATCCTTCATGGTCTCCCACTTTTCGTACACAACAAGGTCACGGTTCCTCAACATAAGGCCACAACTTGCATTGAATATCAGTGTGTAGATATTCACATTATTCCTTAAACTCAGAATATGTTGTCCTTGAATGAAATCTGAATCCCATTGCTTGGAAGTATTAATAGAATTGATGACATTCTTGAATCTCAAAGAAGGGACCTTGAGCAGTCTACGACCATGAACGGTTGTTACTACGGCATCTCCATTTTTCTTGGCAAAAATATTAATTCCATTTTTTGGTACAAATTTATTTCCAGTAACGTTGAGTTTGATCTTCTAGATTCCACATCGATTTCACCTTTGAGGAAAAAAAATATATTATTTTAACCGAATTTCATGGAAATTAGCGCCCCTTTTCACATCTTGTCCACATCTCTTCTTTCACAGCTTTGAATTTAAAATTTGATTAAGGGTGCTTTGATGCTCCTGAATCATAAACACAAAGATATAATGAAACTAAAATTCAATTAATAAATAACATATGTTGAAATTTGTTTACATACGAAATGAAAGAAAACTAGCTCATGCAATATTACCTTATCTCTTAGAGGAGATGTGATGGTTACATGCGTTTTGAGTTATGTTACAATTAGGCTCAAAGGAATTTTTATCATGAAGAAATAATTTTAAATCAAAAAAATATAGAAACTAACCTTGATAGATGAAGCACCAAAACATACGGGCCCCGATGGGGTTAGTTGGAATGTCAACTTCCTAGGGTCATAACTTTGAAATGCGATATTTATTTTGCATGCACAAGAGCCCATTAGAAATTTTTATTTGAGGATAACAAATTTGGACTGCAAATATCAAGCTTTGATTTGTGTTTTATTGTTTCCCCAATAAACATTGTTTGGGGCATCAACACAACTGAGGAATTTTAGGACCTGTTAGCCCCCCTATAAATTTTGACAAAGCAAGTCAAGGGGCTAAATTTGTTTCTGAGCTCTCAAGGAATGCATCTCCCCAAAGACACATCATCCTTGAGGTCTCCTATGCCTTTGCCTTCGATAAATTTCCCTCTGCAGAACTTTCCATGTTGCCCCTCTGTTCCCCTTCGCAAAATCCCCTTTGCATCCCAATGTTTCCCCAATTTCCCTTTTGAATCCTACCCTTACCCTTGGTTTCCTCAAGATCCCCTTCTGTCTCTCTATCTCTACCCTCCTCAGGTCTCAAAATGCATTAAAAATGGCTAAAAGCCCACTTTCGGACAATATAATAGGCCTCAGCCCTTTCTCCGCTAGCCCCGTGACCTTTCTCTCCACAGAACCCAGCGTTGTGACCGAAGCGCTGGCCTCGAAGGCGTTTGTCCCTTATGATTATCGGGCGCTGTCTCAACCGTCGATCCATATAGATCGAACGACGATCATTTAAGCCCACGACACTCGTGATTCACCCGTTCAAACCACTGATCATGCCATCGCCGTCCATTCGCCGCCAGATCAACGGTCCACAAATGTGCCCGCACCGGTGGTCCCCATGCACTATTCATAAACCCAGTGGTTTCTATCGCACCGCCTTTGGGCGGAGGGCAGTATTTCCTCATCGGCCAGCGATTCCATACACCTCTCGACGCGTGGCTCCTGTACAATTTCAAAACCGCTATCCCATCGCACGTTATCATTTGGTACAGGACGCGCAGCGATATTCATGTCAGCCGTTAGATCTTGGGAGCCTCATCTGATGGGCATCGATCAATGAAGCTGCGCAGGGTTGAAACCATAGCCTCCATACCCCTAGCCCACCGTCCTACTATCCTCCACTGTGTTTCCCACCATCGATCTCCTCTCAGATCTGATGGTCCAGATCGTCTCCCACTGTTGACTATTCCACTCTCAGCCAGTCCCACGACGTCACCTCCACGTGTCCCACCATACAGTCGCCCCCCCCCCCGTTTCATATTTTTTTTCATAGGTCGGGTTTGTTATTTTTTTCATTTATTTCACCTCCGCGCCACCTCCCGACTGTAATCCATATCATTTTCACCACACTATGGGTCATCCACGATTTTTTTTCCATCTAACCAGCCTGTGTAGTCAGTGTAGCCACACCCGTTGCATCCACCACCTCCATTGTTTTCTTAATGTGTTCTCGTATTTTGCAGGGTTACGAAGAGGTGGAAAATCGCCATGGTGAACATGTACTTTTTTAATGGCATGTTCCGCAGGCAGAGAGTTGCATTTCGAAGCTGGTACTATAAAGAAGTGTCAAGAAAGGTGGCAACAACATAAATTCTATCAAAGGACAAAGTTTGAAACTTCACAAACCTTTGCTGGCGCCATCAAAGCTCAGATCCTACAGAATCAAGGCATTTATGGAGCAGTGGGAAAAAACCAGCTCATGATCAAGGCTTCCAGTGTTTGAATTGAGTGTTTTGAGTTTTAATACAACAATGTAGAGGCAAAGCACCAGGTCAATGATCCTACAGATTATGCAAAGGTACAACACGCAGAAATAAATGCATATCAGGGGTTTATATAGCAGCAGACTATTTTCCTCCTTAAAGGACAGAGCGCCCATTCAATGCCCAATCCATGCCATGTTTAGGAAGGTTTTCTACCTTGAAACAGTCCCAGTACTACCAGAGCATTTACTCCATCAGTATGGTAGATTTATTTATTTTTTGTTTATGCACCAGAAGTAATACATAGTACTGTAGTCAGAGCACTTCATAATCATATTAGAGCTATCTGTAGTCTGAAGTAGATTATTTTTTCACCCAGAGAACATCAGAGATTAATGCATAGGATTTATAGAGAATGCGCTTTGGCCCTCTTTCTTTTCAGAAGTTTAATACTTCATTTAGTTCTCCACCTACCTCCTCTGCTCCTTCGGAGCTATAAATTCCTGAACAACTCATTGTAATGGTTCTTGATCAGTTATCAGAGAACTGCAAGTAGCTTCTTTTGAGACACAGTCTCTGTGTAAAGTGTAAGATAGGTTGAAGGAAATGTTCTCAGACTGAGTATTCAGCTATTGACATGTTGTACTTGACTGGTATTGCTATCTTATATGACAAGCACATTTCTTTGGATCCTGATCTGAAGCAGTGGTGATGTTTTCCTGTTTCTGTGTTTACATTCATTTCATTTCATTTCAACTGGCTTGCATCAGAATATTGGCATAGGATTTACCCTTGCTAGGTACCCTATGTTTCTGCTCTCCTTGCCATTTATGTTTCTCTTCTTAATATATTTTCTAGGAAATGATTTCATTTGGTTTAACCAGTGTAGTGGATGATATTGCCTCCTCTCTAATGTATGAATTAGTTGAATTCAGTTCTTAGTGGCTTCTTGTTATAGATTTAGTTGGAATATTTGGGAACAATGGGGATTAGAGTTAGCCCTGTCTACTAGGATCCTTGTGCAACCTGCTGATCTGTAACTTTGTGCTCTGAATCTATGTTGTCTCCTCCCCTTCTACTTTCCATACCATACAATCATCTTTAAGATCCTTTGTCTCAGATGACTAGCCCAATTGAAAGCCTGCCTATTGAGAAGCAGGCAAATCCTTTCCTGACTCCATTGCCCAATGGTTTCGAATGCTTCCTGGAATATTTCACGTCTTCCTTATACCTCTTTTCCTGTCGTAGTCTCACATTGAATCCTTCCTTCCTGATAACTAGCAACCAGAACAACCAAATCAAACAAACAAACCTCGAGCCCATAAATATCCTAACATCTTAACATTAGAGCTTCAAAGAAATATAACCTTTGCTCATATAGAGATATCCCTATCTAGACCCAAGAGGGCTAGGTCCTGAGGTCTGAAAGTGGTTCTGATGTTGTCTCATCTTTTGGTCTTTCCAATCTGGCCAAAACATGGGAACCCTAACATAATGGCGACTCCGCTGGGGAATGAGTGCATTAAACCTTAAACATTCCTAGGCATTCAAAAAACCTACAATCTCTGGTTAGGTTGGTATTTTAAACACTCCTATTCACACATCAACCTCTATACCATTTTTTGTGTTCTCCCATACTCTTGGACAGAGTCTGGAAAGGGCCAGGTAGCCTCCAGATCTCATCCTCTTTCGGAGGTGACATATCTGGTAAACGCCCTCCCAGTCAATCTCTGGTTAGAGTTTGCTGTGTTTGGAAGATATCCTTGAAAAGGGACATCTCATAAGCACTGTGGTTGACAGTGTTCCCTCCAAAACATCCTGAACCTTCGCACTGTGGTGGACAGTGTTCCCTCCGAAACATCCTGAACCTTTCCACCGGGTGACTCCATAGTTCCTAAACGTTTTAAAGACTCCACTGGTGATCAGTAGGCCTGTTGATTATCTTGGTTCACATTAGACTCCACTGGAAGACCAGCCTCCATAACAACATCACCCACAATAGAAGTAACAAGTGGGGGAAAGTTGCTTGGTCAGAAAACAACATTCTGGCTTCGAGGAACACTTATACAAGTGCTTACCCTAACCCAAACCCACCTGAAATAGTTGAAGACCCTAAGAGCATGCTTACACCTAAAATATCAACTGTTTCTAACCGCATCTATAGAGCTAATTCTGCACCAGAAGATCTTACAGCTCTGTCACATTTTCACCTCGACCTAGGCCTACCTAACAGATTACCTAGAACTAGGTCCTTCAGTATCTTAGACAATCCAGACCCTGAGCTTCCTGATTCACCTCAGCAAGGTGGTAAACACCCTGAGAATAGATAGACCCCTCCATCTACACCACCTGATATCCACTTCATTCAAAACTTGGGGCTCAGTCACCCTATATCTGCTCATCAGCTTTCTGCTGGTCACAACATCCCTATCATCCATATACCAGCTGCCCAGGTTAACCCTTTACCTCATCAAAACATCATCATGGCAGCCTGGTACTCACCTCTGGTTTTACCTCAACCTCTAGTACCCTTGCCAAATTATTATCAGTCAAATATCCCACACTTCACTACAAAAGAGTCCATCACCGCCCAGCAACATGTAGATAAGATGGAGGATTCTTTTGACTACATGGAAATAGATGATGATACAGTCAAAATGAGAATATTTTCCCAAAGCTTCGGGGGTGATGGGAAGAAATGGTTTAAGGGCCTACCCCCAGGTAGGATCAATGATCTTCCAGCTTTATATCAGACCTTCATAAACAAATGGAAAGCTAGAGAAAATCCTTGCCAACTCCTAGCAGAGTACATGACCCTCAAAAGAAACATAGGAGAGAGTGTCCATGATTACACCACAAGGTTTAACAACATTTACAATGCCCTCCTTCCACATATGAAACCCCCACAAGGCATGGCCCTAGAAAAATACCCTGAAGGCTTTGATTCCGACATGGCCTATGAACTTAGAGATAAGGAATACAACACATTGGAGGACATGCAGAAAGGAGCAGTGAACATAGAGGCAAATTTGATTCAGAAAAGAGTGAGACTGAAATCTGAGAGAAGGGTAACTTACAGAGATGACAATGTAGTTTCCACATCTGACCAAAATTATGATAAGCTGTCTAAAAATGTGGAAAGGCTACAACAAATGATGGAAAAAATGGTTGTCACAGTCGGTAACTAGAATAGAAACCAAAAACAGAACCAGAACTTTAGAAGAAACAATAACGCTCCCAACAGACAAAAAGAATCAGATCAACAAGTTATTCCCCCATTCCAAAAATTTCTTGATGAGGATGAGGGGATCATAGAAGAGTCTGAGGGAAACACAATTAATATGTTTGAAATAGAATATTCAATCCACAACTGTTATTCATAAGAAGATCAGCCTTCACCCTCTTGTTGGGAAGAGGAATGGTCAAAATTTGAGGATTACAGATTAGGATTTGAAAATTCCATGATGCAGGTCAGAGAACAATATGAACTTAGAAGTAAAAAGAGTCAAGAAACTGCCAAACCCAAAGCTTCTGAGACTACCATCAAAAAGAGGCCTGAGAAAATTTCTAAAGCAACTGCTAAAACCAGCAGATAAACAGCTGAGAGTTCTGGAAAGAATAGAGAAAAGGACAACCAAAACACTAATGCACAAGGTAAACCAGCTAGCAACAATAGCACTACAGTTAGTGCTCCCGATAAAACTGTCACAAACACTATACATAATGAGAATCAGCACACTGATTGAGCCACTAAAGCAGTGGAAAACAAAACAGAGTCGAGCATTCCCAAGAATCAGTCCACTTTCAATTTGGAGAGTGAGATTTGTTGAGATTGCAACAAGATGATGAGCTTAGTGGAAAGAAGTCGCCTTCACTAAGTGGGCCCGCAGGGTATTTTTGGCGTAAAGTCTATTTTTAGACATACGGATCATGTTCTATGAGTTGCAGGATGCTATTTGTGGATGGTTGGTCAAGTCGGGAAAATAGATGGACTTATATTTTTAGACATATTGGGCGAAATCTATTTTTAGATTGCCAGTCTAAAAATATATATGTCGAATATTATTAGCCCTTAATAATATTTGGACTCTAAACATTATCTTATCCTCTTGGATCACTTCAGTTTGATGCCTGGATGTGGCACATGCAGTTGAAAGAAGGAATTACGCTATTCCTAGGGTTTAGTGGAGCTATTGCATGGTTGACTTCAGTTAGAACTCATGTGACAAAGTTTGGTGGAGTTGATGAGACAGTTAATGGAGTTGTGTTCAGTTTAACTTAGTTGAGCTAGTTGTATCTAGTCTAACTGATTAATAAAATTAGTGAGAGTGCTGTGAATTAATTATTAATTAACTCACTAATTATTAACTCATAAATCAACTAAAGAATACATCAGTTAACTGTAGTGCATGGACAGCTTCTATGGAGACTAGTGAAGAGGTAGGTGAAAGAGCAAGTGTGACTATCAGTTGTGAATATATTGGTGCATGAGATTTGCACACAAATTGATGGAGAAGCCAATGAGGATTGTGCAGTACATACTAGTGGGATTCAAACCGGGATCTAAGTATTATCCATATTGGATTGCGCAGTAGAGGCGGGCTAACAGGTGGAGCAAATTGGAGCATGTGTTTTGTATGATCTGAGCTTGTGTCGTGTGTAACAATTGGAGATTGTACTGAGAACTTGTGAGGATTTTGTACAATGATTGTTACATGATCTCTATCATTATAATATATAGATAGTTGGGGGTTTTCAGCTTTAAGATTTCCCATAAATACTATGTTTATATGTGTGATTGTTTATGGTTTTAATGTGCGCATGCGACTGTTTAATTTTCACAAATTGATGATCAATAGTAGAAAAGGTTATGTATTATGCATGAAGCTCAAATAGTGTGTGATCAGGATAATCACGGTGAATAATTTAACAGTTATTCAAATTTCTACATGGTATCGGAGAAGTATTGATCATTGGATCAATTGCAAAACATTGAAGCGGTTGAGTTTTGTGCTGGTGGAATTCGAATTTGCAGCAGTGTTTTCTTGGTGTCGAAGTTGAGATGTCTTTCAACGGATTGTGATTGGAGTATTCCCTTGAGGACAGCTCAAATTATATTGCATGGAAGGATAGGATGGAGGTGGTGCTAGATGACAATGGGTTGAAGGAGTTCATAGATTCTGAAGTCCCAAAGCCTACTTCTTGCGATGCCGCCGTAATTGAGGCTTGGCAAAAGAAAACAACAAAGTGTCGAAGGATTCTGTTGGAGGGTATGAAGGATCACATAGTGTCCAACCTGCATGGTAAGGAATCTCCATTCTTGATGTGGAAAGCCTTAACAGATTTATTCCAAAGCAATAATGACCAAAGGAATTTGGCACTCAAGGATAAACTCAGAAACATAAAGATGGAGAAAGGCGACAGTATGCCCAAGTACCTCACGAAGTTCATCCAATTCAGGGATGAGATGGGAAGTGTGGGGGTGACTGTTGATGATGAGAACTTGGTGAGCTTGGCTCTCCTTGGGCTTCCGAAGAGTTGGCATTCCTATCAGGACTCTGTCAATGGTCGGGAGAAATTTCCAGGATGGGAGTGACTTTGGTCGGATCTTGTGCAAGAGGAGATAAGGCGGAGTACCAGGGACAGATCTTCATCAAGGAACTCTGATGAAGAGAATTGCACTTTGGCTACCAAATAAAATAAGGGGAAGAGCAAGAAAGCTTCTCATTCCAGTGTGAAAAGCAAGAAGCAGGACATGTCCAAGATGAAGTGCTTTCATTGTCACCAACACAGACATTAGGCCACAAATTGTCCGCAGAAGAAGAAAAATAAGCAAGCTGTTGGATCTACAACTGGAGAGGCCTTAGCCTCGCAGTTTGAGCTAGATTTTTCACTGATCACATGCTTGGTTTCAAGTGTGGTGGGATCCTTGTGGTTTCTGGACAGTGGTGCATCTTTTCACATGACAGGAGATCAAGATTTTTTTACTGATCTGGATGAGAAAGATCTTGGGGTGCACATCGAGATGGGCAATGAAGAAGAAGAATCTTATCTCTATGGAAATGTTATAAGACAAGGGATATGATGTTTTCTTTAGCGAGGGAAAGGCTTTCCTGTGTAGTAAGGAAATTGGTGAGACCCGAAGGATAGGGGTTCGAGTTAAGAACCTTTATCAATTGCAGGTAGATGGCTGCGCAGCAATGGCAGGCAATGCAGAAGGAGTGGTGAGCCGGGATGATGGCGAGTTGTGGCACAGGAGATTGGGCCACCTTCACCATGGAGCTTTGAAGATACTGCAGCAGATTTCTACTGGGCTTCCTAAAGGCACTCTTGCGCAGTCAGATCAGTGTAAGGGGTGTACCTTGGGAAAATTTGTGAAATCCACCTTTCACAAGAAGGATAGTCGTGCCACGACGATCCTTGAGAGAATTCACACAGACGTGTGTGGACCTTTCTCAGCAGCTTCAACAGCAAATCACAGGTATTATGTGATCTTTGTTGATGATTTTTCTCGTAAGTGCTGGATCTTCTTCATGCAGAAGAAGAGCGAGACATACTCAAAGTTCTATGAGTTCAAGGCACTGGTTGAGAAAGAATCGGGGAAGCAGGTGAAGGCTCTAAGGAGCGCGACGATGGTGGTGGTCGGCTGCGGCGAATTCAAGGACTTTGCGAGAAGGAATTCGAGAGAGCTCATACCACCTCGCAACCCACGACGAAGCCGGGGTTGCGAGTGACAGAACGAACGATCGTGGAAGAAGGCACACGAGAGCGTGTTGCGTGATCAAGGCCTGCCCATCACTTGTGGGCGGAGGCATGATGCGCGTGTAATAACGGAGACCATTGTAATCACAAGATACTTGGCATGAGTACACAGGAGGAGGCGTTTTCTGGCAAGAGGCCTGATATTTCCCATTTGAGGATTTTTGGCTCCCCTATCTACATGCATGTGACGAAGGACGCCAGAAAGAAGCTGGATCTGACCGCAGAGGTTGGGATATTTGTGGGGTACACTGATACACCCCACAACTATCGTTTGTATTTGCGAGATAGTCGCAAGAATGTTGTGCGACGGGATATCAAATTTCAGGAGGAGAAAGCCATGAAGTGTTCGCTTGAGAGGGAGCCACACTTGCATGCAGATGAGGAGCTATTAGTTCCTAAGGATGAGTCTCGGGATGTGGATCAGCCACAAGATGAGGTTCATGGAGTGGAAGAGACCACTCATGCAGCGCCAACCATCAAAGGGCGGAAGCGCACTACAGAAGCTGAGCGACTGGCTCAAGATGCAGAGAAGGTTGTAAGAGCACCTACAGCACAGCGCAGACAGAGACAGTCACCTGATCGGTACACTGGATACATGGCTCTTGTGAGCAAGTGTATCGTGACAGAGCCATCCTCTTTCGAGGAAGCTGTGGAGGATCCCGCATGGGTAGATGCCATGGTGGAAGAGCATGATTCGATTATCAGAAACACTGCATGGGAGATTGTCCCAAGGTCGGAAGGGAAATCAGTGGTGGGTTCGGGATGGATCTACAAAGTGAAGCAGGCAGATGACGAGAGTGTGGAGAAGTACAAGGCAAGATTTGTTGCCCGAGGCTTCTCACAGACTGAGGGGATCGATTATGAGGAAACCTTTGCACCTGTCGCAAGGTATTCTTCCATACGGACGATTCTTGCTCTCTCAGCGCAGATGGGGTGGCACATTCATCGGATGGATGTGAAGACTGCGTTCCTCAATGGGGTGATTGAGGAGGAGGTGTACATAGAGCAGCCTGAAGGTTTCGAGATCTTCAGCAGCGAGTCGCATCTGTGCAGGCTCAAGAGAGCACTGTATGGGTTGAAACAAACACCTCGTGCTTGGTACACACGAATAGACAGCTATTTCACCGGACTTGGATTCTCCAAGAGTGAGGCAGATCTGAACCTATACCAGATAGTGGTGGAGGGTAAGTTGCTGATCATTGTACTTTATGTAGATGATTTTATTTTGACAGGTGATGAGCTGTTGATACTCTCATGCAAGGAGGATCTTTGCAAAAGAGTTTGAGATGAAGGACTTGGGCCTTCTTCATTATTTCTAGGATTGGAAATTTTGGCGGCGTAGTGGTGGTTGTTTGTTTCTCGGGGGTAAGTATATAGGAATGCGGAAGTTCAGCATGCATGGCTGCAAGCCTGTTGATACCCCTCTTCCTGGAGGTTGGAGGAAGGGAGATGCTACTTCGGAGGAGGTAGTGGATGCCACTGTCTATCGACGGTTGGTGGGGTCGCTTGTATTTTTTAGTCGTACACGACCTGACATATTCCATACGGTAGCCAACTTTAACTAGCCTATGGTTAGGCCAACCAAGCTCGTGGAAGGCGAGGAGCAAGCATGAGGTGAGATATCTTCAGAGGCACATATCTCGGAGGCACATCGGGATATGGATCATAGTGAGACGGGAGGATGAGTTGAGTAGCATGGCTTCACGGATGGGAGTATCATCATATCAGAGATTGTGTGCAGCGGAAGATCATGTTACTATCTTACATTCCTACGGAGGATCAGGATGCAGATATTCTGACGAAGGCGCTCACTAGGAGCAAATTCAAATACCATAGAGACAGGATCGGGGTGGCAGATAATCCCTATCTTGTTGAGAGGGAGTGTTGAGATTCAACAAGATGATGAGCTTAGTGAAAAGAGTCGCCTTCACTAAGTGAGCACGCATATTTTTGGCGCAAAGTTTATTTTTAGACTATGTCTATTTTTAGACATGTCAATCATATTCTATGAGTTGCAGGATGCTATTTGTGGATGTTTGGTCAAGTTGGAAAAATAGATGGACTTCTATTTTTAGACATATTAGGCGGAGTCTATTTTTAGATTGCCAGTCTAAAAATAGATATGTCGAATATTATTAGCTCTTAATAATATTTGGACTCTAAACATTATCTTATCCTCTTGGAGCACTTCAGTTTGATGCTTGGATGTGGCACATGTAGCTGACAGAAGGAATTACGCTAATCCTAGGGTTTACTGGAGCTATTGCATAGTTGACTTCAGTTATAACTCATGTGACAGAGTTTGGTGGAGTTGATGAGACAGTTAATGGAGTTGTGTTCAATTTAACTTAGTTGAGATAGTTGTATCTAGTCTAACTGATTGATAAAATTAGTGAGAGTGGTGTGAATTAATTATTAATTAATTCACTAATTATTAACTCATAAATCAACTAAAGAATACATCAGTTAACTGCAGTGCATGGACAGTTTCAGTGGAGACCAGTGAAGAGGTAGGTGAAAGAGCAGTGTGACTATCAGTTGTGACTATACTGGTGCATGAGATTTGCACATACATTGATGGAGAAGCCAATGAGGATTGCGCAGTACATACTAGTGGGATTCGAACCTGGATCTTGGTATTATCCATATTGGATTGCACAGTAGAGGCAGGCTAATAGGTGGAGCAGATTGGAGCATGTGTTGTGTATGATCTGAGCTTGTGTAGTGTGTAACAATTGGAGATTGTACTGAGAGCTCGTGAGGAGTTTGTACAATGATTGTTGCATGATCTCTATCATTATAATATACAGATAGTTGGGGGTTTTCAGCTTTAATCTTTCCCATAAATACTGTGTTTATATCTGTGATTGATTATGTGGTTTTAATGTGCGCATGCGATTGTTTATATTTCCGCAATTGATGATCAATAGTAGAAGAGGTTATGTATTATGCATGAAGCTCAAATAGTGTGTGATCAGGATAATCTCGGTGAATAATTTATCTATTATTAAAATTTCTACAAGTGCAAAATTAAAATCTCTGTCACTCTCCGTAGCCACTTTCAAGGATGTATATAAAGGCGAGATTTTGAGAGCTTTGAACCTTAGTGAGAATGGTGACACATGCAATCAATTGCAAAGTTGATCAGTAGCCCTTCCACTTGTTTACAGACCTAAGATAGAGGGAAGTTTCAGGGAGGGGTAGTCCCACCTTTCTATGAGTCTCAACATTCATGACAATATCTTGCATAATGCAATGCATGATTCTAGTGCATCACACAACCTAATGCCTAAGGTAGTCATGGAAGGATTAGGTCTAGGAGTAACCACACCCTACAAAGATTTATACTCTTTCGACTCTATGAAAGTAAATGCCTAGGCACGATCAAGGCTTGTAATGTGAGCTTAACTCAAATCCTAGCTAAGTGTATGGTCATGGATGTTGGTGGCGGATGTGCCACCCAGGTATGGAAAGAATGCTAGTATCAAGATCATAGAGACCAAGGCACGGAAATTTGCAATGCAGATGGATGGCTCATATGCCACAATCCCAATCTTTGGCCAACTTAGAAAACTGTATAGGGAGACACAGATGAAATTCCTAGTCAGTGGCCCCAGAAAACCAGAAAATTCACCTGTTTATTCTGTACATACAGACCTTGAATCCTTCATCTTTTGTAACGATGATTCATTAGAAGGGTCAGGGTCCCAAAACAGAGATACAAACGGAGAGACTGGAGCTACTGATTCTAACATAATGGCTGCTCTGGATTTAGAGGACAACGAAGAAGAAAACCGCAACAAAACCTGTAGGATATGCGGTGGAGACCTAACCCTGAGTGAACCAGAAACATAATGCAATCAGCCAAATAATCACCTCCCTGACTTCCACAACCATAACGAAAAACTGAACAGCACACAGCCTAGTGCAGACCCTTTAACACAACATAATGGCGAACCCAGCTGTAGGGAGGGGAAGGATACCAAAAATGAGAGTGAACCCTTGTGGGAGATGAGCTTCGATGGGTCCTGCACGAGGAGAACTGCCGGGGCAGGAGTGTGGATATGAAACACAGAGTGACTACGCAGAGAGCCATGCCTGCAGCCTGCACTTCAAATGTACAAACAATCTTGCAGAATACGAGGCTCTAATCCTAGGTCTAAACCTGCTGAGAAAATTAGGAGCCCATAGGATTAATGTGCATGGAGACTTTGAGTTGATTATTAAATAGGTGAATGGTGAATACACAACGAAACATCCTAGGCTGAGAGCATATAGGAATGACACTATGGATCTATTGAAAATGTTTGTTGAATATAGATTAGTGTTCGTTCCTAGGGGTCAGAATGTCATTGCAAACAGATTAGCTTGCCTAGCTAGTTCATACCCTAGGACTCAAATCGACCAATAGATCATCATTCAGACCAAATTTAGACCTGCTGTGCCAGATAATGAAAAATATTGGTAGGTTTTTGAAGGTGATAAATAGATCGAATATTTTCTAGTAGGCAGAAACGAGTTCGAATTTCTGATTCAGACTCTAAATCTGACAGTAGCTGCCTAAGTGAAGAATCCTCAGATGAGGAAGAAACACCCTGTAACATAGAAATAAACGCTTTAAATGAAGAAATTGGAAACTCAACCAAAAAATGTGAAAATGCAGATAGTGAAGAGGTAGAGGTGCTGCAGGCCAAAGATAAGAATAGATCTAGAGGCCTGGCACCCTTAGAGGACCTTTTTGACTTTGATGATGTAGCAAAAAAACCCACCATAGAACATGCAGACTCTGATGTTGAAGAATGCAACATAGGCACTGAAGGTAAGCCCAAAACGATTAAACTGGCTAATTCTTTACGTGCAGACATGAAGAAGAAATACATTGACATTTTCAAGGAATTCATTGATGTGTTTGCATCGAGCTATGAGGACTTAAAGGCCTATGACACAAACATCATTCAACATAAGATACCCTTGAAAGAAAATCAGAAGCCCTTTAGGCAAAAACTTCGCAGAATCAATCCTAAACAATTTCCTGCAGTAGAGAAAGAGATCAAGAAGATGTATGAAGCCGGTATAATCGTGCCCGTGAGGTTCTCCGATTGGGTATCAAACTTAGTGGCTGTGAGGAAGAAAACAGGAGAAATCAGATTGTGCATAGACTTCAGGAATCTTAATAGAGCCTCACTCAAGGAAAATTACCCTTTGCCTAAAATGGAACATATCCTTCAGAAGGTAGTGGGCTCTAAAAGAATCTCCCTGCTGGATGGATTTTCAGGTTATAACCAAGTTTTAGTGATCCCAGAAGACCAACTCAAAACAGCTTTTACCACTCCATGGGGCACCTTCATGTATGTGAAGATGCCTTTTGGATTGATGAATGTTGGGGTCACCTTCCAAAGAGCGATGGACATAGCATTTTCGGATGAGATAGGGCACTTCATTGTTATCTACTTAGATGACATAACAATATTTTCCAAGACCGAAGAAGAACACCTGAAACATCTGAGAAAAGTATTCGAAAAATGCAGAAGGTTTGGTCTGTCCCTAAACCCTAAAAAGACTGTCTTTGGGCTACAAGAAGGTAAACTTCTTGGCCACATTATATTCGAGAAGGGAATCAGAATAGACCCACAGCGAGTTGAGGGAATACTATAGATCATACACCCCAGAAACATCAAGGAATTACAGTATTTCATAGGGAAGATTAACTTCCTTAGGAGGTTTATTCCAAATCTGGCTGAACACCTTAGGAACATGACTAACATGCTGAAGAAAGGTGCAGGAGTTAAATGGACCGTGGGAGCTAAAAAATCTTTTGAATCATTGAAACTTGCACTTACCCAAGCTCCCGTCCTAATCAGCCCAGATTTCTCCAAATATTTCTTGATCTTTTCATTTTCCTCTGAGCATACAGTGGCTACAATCTTGCTGCAAAAAAACACAGAGGGAATGGAACAACCAATTGCCTTCTTTAGCAAATCACTCAGAGATGCACCCTTGAAATACAACATCATGGAGAAATAGGCCTATACTATGATTAAGGCCTTGAAAGACTTCAGGGTGTACATATTGCATTCTCACACCATAGCTTATGTGCCCAACATCATAGTCAAAGATATACTATCCCAAGACCCGAATGGGAAAAGGGGCAAATGGATAGCCGTGATCTTAGAGTATGACCTTGAGATAAAACCCACCAAACTCATTAAAGGTCAGGGCTTAGCTAAGTTAATGGCTGAATAAAACCTACAAGCCCTAGACATTAACATGATAAGTACCTTGGATGAGCAACAAGAATTGCCTGATCTCACTGTTGAGGAAAATTTCAGAGCTCTCCTTGGTATTCCGACATTCTGTATGTGCTTACACACCTCAATGCCCCTTCCGGATTATCAAATACCAAGGTCATATTCTTAAAGCTAAAAGCCAGAAATTACTGCATTTTGAATGAAAACTTATACTGGAAGAATCCTAATGGCCTATTGCTTAAATGTTTTCCTGAAAATGAGGCAGAGAGGGTTAAACAAGAATTCCATGCTGGAGAATGTGGGGGCCACCTGAGTTGGAAAGCCACTGCAAACAAAATACTCAGAGCTGGCTACTATTGGCCCACGCTCTTCAATGATGTCCATAAAATGATAGTTTCCTGCCACAAATGTCAGATCTTTGAGGGCAAAAGAAAACTCCTCCCTTTACCCCTACAACCCATCACTGTCGAAGGTCCCTTTCTGCAATGGGGCCTAGATTTCATAGGGGAAATTCACCCTGCTTCTTCTGCACAACACAAATGGATCCTAAGGATTCTCACAGCCACGGGCTACTTCACTAAGTGTACTTCACTAAGTGGATAGAGGCCATACCCACTAGGAATGCCACAGATTCAGTCATCATTAGTTTCCTAGAGGGTCATATCCTCTCTCGGTTTGGCTGCCCAAGGAAAATAATCAATGATAATGCTACTACTTTCGGATCCAAGAAAATGGTTGATTTTTTTCACAGGTATCAAATAGCACTTGGTCATTCAACTACCTATTACCCTCAAGGTAATGGATTAGCTGAATCATCAAACAAGAGCCTGGTGATCATCATCAAAAAGCTGTTGGAAGAGAACAAAAAATCATGGCATAACAGGTTAGTGCGTGCTTTGTGGGTTGACAAGCTTACAACATAGAAGTCCATTGGCATGTCACCATTTCAGCTTGTCTATGGTACAAAAGCAGTATTCCCTACTAGCCTTGGGATATCAGTGATTAAACTGGTCCAGGAAATTCAAACAGAAGAAGATAGTATGGTGAGGAGAATAAACCAGACAATTCATCTCTAGCAAGCAAGGGAAGAGGTCTACAACAGAGCAGTGGAAGTTCAGGAAAATATAAAGAAATTGTTTGACAAGAGAACCAAAGCTGCTGATTTCAAAACTGGGGATAAAGTGCTGAAATGGGACTCAAGGAGAGAGGACAAAGGAAAGCACAACAATTTTGATAGTTTGTGGCGAGGTCCATACATCATCTAGGCCACTATGGGTCCAAATGCCTTCTTCCTACAAGAATTAGATGGTACAGAGCTGTTTGGGGGTCCTGTCGATGGTAGGATGCTCAAACACTACTTCTGTTGATTTTTAGTTTCCAGTTTTCGTTCCCATTGTACATACCATTGTAGTTTTTATTTTCAAGAAAAAAGAAAATGTTTCAAAAAAAAAAAAAAAGGAAAAGGAGAGGTTCAGACATGCTTAAAACATGAACCTCTGATGTTCAAAATATTGGCTCTAATAAACTGAGAATATGAAACATAACAAGCAAAGAAAGTACAGTCCTAACATGCTCAAAATGCGGATCACCAAAAAGAAAAAAAAGAAGAACCCGCTCTAACATGCCAAAACCGAGCAAGAGCAAAGAAAAAGTGACTCGAACATGCTCAAAACTCGAGTCACAAAAAAAAGAAAGAAGGATACTGGGGTCCCGAATTCAAGCCTTCAGAGTTTCTTTCCAGAAAGTTTTGAAGGTTTCGACCATGTGTAGGCTATCTTTATGCCATGTAGTTCACGAAATGAAGCCCAGACAGTCTAATCACGGCTTGGATGTTTTCAATTTACGTATTAGAATGTGAGAAGAAATGCAAGCTGACGATTAATCCCGAGATATTAGACTTAGGTAGAGAAACATATGAGACCAACAGTCTAATCTGGTCTCATGGAGCAATGAGGGTAGAAATAGAATAGGTTTATTTTCTTGTTTGTACAAAATAAAATGATGTAAAGGGTCCGCTAGCTCAAATGCACCCTAGAAGAAGAAAAAATGTTAGGATTGTAGTATGGGTAGGTAGATTGTTGAGGAAATTTTTTCTGCTGATGTAATGTCTTCATAGTGTGGCAACTGATCAAAGTAAGAAAGGGATGTGCCAAGCAGCAGGCCACTGGCCTCCTCCAAAGATCTATTCTCTGAATTCTTGAATCCTTCAAGAAGAAGCCATCCCCATGTGGAGCCACTGTTAGCCCCCCTATAAATTTTTGACAAAGCAAAGCAGGGGGCTAAATTTGTTGTTGAGCCCTCAAGGAATGCATCTCCCCGAAGACACATCATCCTTGAGGTCTCCTATGCCTTTTCCTTTGATAGATTTCCCTCTGCAGAAATCTCCATGTTGCCCCTCTCTTCCCCTTCGCAAAATCCCCTTTCCATCCCAATTTTTCCCCAATTTCCCCTTTGAATCCTACCCTTACCCTTGGTTTCCTCAAGATCCCCTTCTTTATCTCTATCGTTACCCTCCTAAAGCCTCAAAATGCATTAAAAATGGCTAAAAACCCACTTGCGGACCATATAATAGGCCTTAGCCCTTTCTCCGCTAGCCCCATGACCTTTCTCTCCACAGAACCCAGTGCTGTGACCAAAGCACTAGCCCCGAAGGTGTTTGTCCCATATGATTATCGGGCGTTGTCTCAACCATTGATCCATATGGATCGAATGGTGATCGTTGAAGCCCACGACGCTCGTGATTCACCCGTTCAAACCACTGATCACGCCATCACCGTCCATTCACCACCAAATCTGGCTTCCGGGAGGGCGTCCACCACTGCGGGTCCCCGCCATGCACCATGCCATAAAACAACCTGGGCCATCGCACCACCTTCGGAAGTAGGCGCTTTTCTCTCACGACCAGCCGATTCCACACATTTTCGACGCGTGGCCCCGTACGATTTCAAAATTGCTTGCCCACGCGCGCTATTGTCTCTGGCATGTGATGCGCAACGACATTCATACAAGCCATCGTATCCGCCTCACCCATCCAACGATCACTCGACGTAAGCCGCACGAATTTTAAAACCATAGTCTCCGTACCGTCCCCTGCTCATCACCCTCCGTCGTGCGTTCGACCATCGATCTCCTTCCGAGATCCGATCATCGCTTTGGTCTTCCGCCGTTGACTTCTCAAGCAGTCTGAAAAGGATCATTCGTTCACCCAAAGAACACCAGAGATTAATGCACAGGATTTATACAGAATGGGCTTCGGACCTATTTCTTTTCAGAAGTTTAATACTCCATTTAGTTCTCCACCTACCTCCTCTAATCCTCCAAATCTATAAATTCATGAAGAACTCATTGTAATGGTTGTTGATCAGTTATCAGAGAACTACAAGTAGTTTCTTTTGAGACACAGTCTCTGTGTAAAGATTGTAAGATAGGTTGAAGGAGATGTTTTCAGACTGAGTATTCAGCTATTGGCAATATTGTACTTGATTGGTATTGTTATTTAATATGACAAGCACATTTCTTTGGATCCTGATCTGAAGAAGCGGTGATGTTTTCCTATCTCCGTGTTTACATTCATTTCATTTCGTTTCTACTGGCTTGCATCAGAATATTGGCATAGGATTTACCCTTGTTAGGTACCCTATGTTTCTGCTCTCCTTGCCATTTATGTTTCTCTTCTGAATGTATTATCTAAGGAATGTTTTCACTTGGTTTAACCAGTGTAGTGGATGATATTGCCTGCTCTCTGATGTATGAATTAAATGAATTCAGTTCTTAGATGCTTCTTGTTATAGATTTAGTTGGAAGATTTGGGAACACTGGGGATTAGTGTTAGCCCTGTCCACTAGGATCCTTGTACGACCTACTGATCTGTAACTTTGTGCTGTGAAATCTGTGTTTTCTCCTCCCTCCTACTTTCCATATCACATAACCATCTTGAAATATCCTGAGTTCCAGATGACTAGCCCAATTGAAAGCCCGCCTATTAAGTAGCAAGAAAATCCTTTGCTGAGTCCATTGCCCAATGGTTTTGAGTATTTCCTGGAATGTTTCACCTCTGTTTTATCCCTCTTTACTCATCTTGGTCTCACATTGAATCCTTCATTCCTGATAGCCAGCAACCAAAATCAAACAAATCAAACAAACAAACCTTATGCCTATAACTAGCCTAAAATCATAACATTTGAGCTTCATAGACATAAACCTTTGCTCAAACTAGAGAGATCCCTCTCTGGACCCAGGAGGGCTAGATCCTGAGGTCTGAAAGTGGTTCTGATGTTGTCTCATCTTTTGGTCTTGCCAATCTGGCCAAAACATGGGAACCCCAATGACTCCAAACTCCAAAATCTAAAAACCCTATCACCTACGTGAATCAAGCGAGTGTTTGGTCAGAATTCCATACAAACAGGGGATGTCGCGGGTGGTGAATTAGAAACAAGTGCCAGTGGGTGAAACTTTTAGACCGGAAACCGTGCCAATCAAGTCAACC
>JAXQQM020087897.1:0-32695 GCA_034641835.2 Pinus albicaulis
AAAATTCTTCTTCTAGATCACCATTGAGAAAAGCAGATTTAACATCCATTTGATAAACTTTGATTTGTTGGACTTGAAAAAGCAAGAAACATTCTTATGGCTTCAAGTCTGGCTACAGAAGAAAAGGTTTCTTCAAAATCTATACCTTCTTGTTGAGCATACCCTTTGCACACAAGTCTAGCTTATTTCTTATAACATCCCCATTCTCATTTAACTTTTTTTTGAATATCCATTTAGTTCCAATGACATTTTTGTCATGAGGCCTTGGTACTAATTCCCAAGTGTGATTATTTTCAATTTGATCAAGCTCTTCATTCATGGCTTGAATCCAACATTCATCTTTGCTAGCTTGACTGACACTGTGAGGTTCAATAGTGGACAGAAATGCCAGATTGCTAGAAGATCCCACAAGAGTCCTTCTTGTTTGTACACCTGATCCCTTTTCTCCCAAAATTTGAGATTCTAGATGATTCTTTTGAACATATCTGGTTGGAGCCTTTTTAGACAAATCATCTTCGGGTTCTTCATTGGGTTCACTATTTGTATCATTACTAATTTATGTAGAAGGATATATGTGTTTATTGCTCAACCTAGTCTTCTAAATTGAGTTCATTAATTGTCAACCAGGGTTGGTAAACTGCTGAAGTGTGGTGCACTATATGTGCCTAGGTAATTGTTTCTCACTACGTTGTGTCTAGTGTTTTATGATGTTTTTGGATTTTTTTTTTATGGTTTTATGTTCAAAAGAGAAAGAACTAAATGCTGGTGGAAAGAAGCTACTGGTTGAAAAACAGAGTGAAGCCTAAATTATGGATGACAAATGAAAAATGAAAATACTGAAACAAAACAAAGCTTAAAACTATGGCTAGCAAATTACAAAGCTTGATAATGACTTCAAGAAAATAAATCACAACATGAGCTTAACTTGTCCAATTCATTCATTAAAGATGTTTTGGAAGAGCTTGAGAAATGGGAAGCTAAGTGTAAATGAAATTCTCCTAACTAAACAATCAAACAATCAACTTACAATGTTACAACATCTCATCCATGATTAAAGGTCTATTAAAATATATTTGGAAAAGAACATTTGTATCACCATAAGATTTCTATTCTAAACTAGCTTCTAACTTTGTTCTGCAACTCAATCTAGCACCACTAGGCCTCACACAAAAGTTATAGATTTCCTTTTAGAATGGTCTTTGAGAAAAGGCTTGTTTGTGAAATGGTAAAAGGGTTGCAAAAGTACTCTAGGCCTTAGACTGATACTACCTTATGTCCAGATAATTATGTGTTAGTATGAGTTTGGAACAAAAGAAGTTTTTTAAATAATGAAGACCATGGTGTTTAAATTTAACAACTAATACAATTTGAAATGCAATGGATGGCAACTACACTGGAATGTTAACACAGTGAACTAAGTTAAGACTAAACTAGGGTACTTCTAGTCTACAGTGAACAGTGTTAAATTAAAAGCCATTATCAAACTGAAAATGAAATGACAGAACTGAACCACATGCATTCTACCTCCGGAGTGCTATAACTAAGTTATCATGCAACTAACCTAAGGAATTCTACAGTTCATCCCATTCATTATGAATGATGTTTTGGAAGAGTTTGTGAGAATGAGTATGGCTGTATCATTCAAAGAAATTGAACATAAACACAAGACCGAAAGCAAATACAACTAAAGTCCAAGACACCACAATTACTTCTTACTCATTGTTATGATATTTTGGAAGAGCTTTGTGTTGGGGTTCCCATGTTTTGGCCAGATTGGCAAGACCAAAAAATGAGACAACATCAGAACCGCTTTGGGGCCCTAGGATCTAGCCCTCCTGGACCCGGAGAGGGATCTCTCCAATAAACAAAGAATGATTTATCTTTGAAGCTCAGAATGAGATGTTAGGCTAGTTATGAAGCGTAGTAGGGGGGTTTTAAAATGATTTGGTTGAAGGGTTGTTGGGTTGGTTAGGAGATCACGGACTGGGAAAGCAATGGGAAGAAAGGAACAGAACAATAGGATGTTTCAGCAAAGAGGATAGGCCAAGACCGTGCCATCTATTAGGCTATGGATTCATGAAAGGAAATTACTTGCATCCACTAGCCAAGGCTTTCAAAGGGCAAGTCATCTAATACTAAAGGATCTTTAGATTAGATGGTGGGATGGGACATTAAGGAGAGAAGGTGAAAGAAGGAAAGATCGCCATATTTCTGTCTATAGATCAGGTCAGAGGTCATTTAACTCCAGACCCGCTTGGACATACTCAAAGGCAGCTCTCAAAGAGACAATGGAGCAGCTTATAGATCAGACCAGAGGTCATTTAACTCCAGGCCTGCTTTAGCAACTCCAAGGGAAAACAAAGATAAGGTAAACGAAGGGATCTTAGAAAGGTAAGCTGGTCGTGCAAGGATCCTAGTGGACAGGGCTTTCACCTATCCCGAGTGTTCCCAAACCTTCCAGCTGAAATCCAACAAGAACATCTAAGCACCGATTCAACCAATTCATACATCAGCCAGCAGGCAATAACATCCACCACAGTTAAATCAGCGAAATCAACTCTGCCAGGGCACATCGCGAGAAAACATTAAAGGTAGGGAGAGCAGGAAACATAGGGCACCTAACAAGGGTGAATCCTATGTTATACTTCTGTTGCCTACCAGAAGAACATGAAACGGTATGAAAATGTGATATACAGAGTTAGAAAAACATCACCAATAGTAATAGACCAGGATCCTGTGAAATTTTCTTTGATTGATTGATGCAAAACCAGTCATGTACACTGAGCTCAATGGCTAATAAAGTCTAGACTTTCTCCTCCCAGCCTATTACATACAACTACTCTGCTACTCCCTCCCACGACTGTTCTAACTTCGATCAAGAATGAATCCCTCTAACGACCGTATTTGCCACACCAAGGCAACAACAACCTTTTTATATGTTCTCGGGGATCTCTTATAGGAGAGAGGAAGAAACGACGGTAGATAAACAGATAAATGAGTCTCATTAAGACGGTAAGGCGGAAGTGTTCACGCCCATACCACTTAATGGCTTTACACGGCATTGCTTGTACTCTGTGATGCATGCAGGAGTCCACTGTCGAGTGAGATCGACCTCGGATATTTCTTTGGGGTCTAAGGTGCTTGGAGCTTTGCGCTAGCCTTCTGAATAAATGAACTGGGTGAAAGGTCTGCACGGCTTCTCCTTTCCTTCATTACTGCGGCTCAGACAGTCTTTAATGGAGCTCTTGTCTGTGTATTTAATTTCTTATGGGCTCAAGGAGGCATGGAGAACCCTGTAGGTAAATATCCGTCCTGGAGAAAACGTTCTGCTGATATCAAAACACGGATATGACCCTTTGCATGCTCAAGTCTTCAAACTGTGCCTTTCCTTTGAAATGCGGGGTTTAAGCATTAATAATATCAACAACCGCATTAACCCCCTCGGAATCCCTTTTGCTAATTCGGTGGCCAAGGCTGAATAGACCTCCCTGTGATGTCTGCACAATTTAGAATAAACCTGTTTAAAGCCCGGGCAGTGGTGGCAGAGGAAATGCTGTAGAGGCGGTGATATGGTGGCAGGATAGTGGAGAAACAGTGAAAAACGGTGGAGAAATGGTCGCACAGTGTAAAGCCTGAAGATTATCGTTTGGGCAAATAACAAAGAAAATCACCAACAAACAAGGGAGAGGAGCCTTGGCAGTGGGACCGGGGCGCGCATCGCAAAATCGCAAATGGAGAAAATGTGATGGCGGAGAGCAGCACCAAACAAAACTGCGCCTTGCGCTATCGCGACGGGGCAGAATTTCGATGAGCGCAGATCACAAAGTTGGAAAGTGCGATGAGGGCAGATCGCAAAAAATGAAAAACGCGATGGGCGTTAAAATAAAAATTGAAATCTGTGATCTGCGCTTTGCGCTAGGCATCAAAGGGTTTAAAACTTGGTTCCAGGGTGTGAGCGCATGGAAGAAAAGGGGCTAAGGGCGCAGTGGAAGGGGCTAACCCTTATTATAAGGTCGGAAAGTGGGTTTTGGCCCTTTTTAAACAGAATTTGAAGGTTGGGAAGGGGAACGATAGAGAGATAAAGGGGGAAGAAGGTCAACAATGGCTAGGGGGGGAATTTAAAGGGGATTATAGGGGGAATGAAGGGTAAGAAGGGAAATAGAAGGGGAAGACTAGGGAGATAAAATAGAGTCTCATTGGGGGGGAAATAAGAAGGAAAAGGGGGCCTTTGGGCATTTCTTCATAACAAAGAAGCTTTATAATGGAAATCAACAGAGGGGATTCCTTCAAAGGATAGAAGACACATGGAGGCTTCAAGGAGACTGTGTTTTTAGAGGAAATGCATTCCTTGAAGACTCAACAATGATTTAGCCCCCTATTTGCTTGTCAAAATTTTCATAGGGGGGCTAACAGTGGCTCCACATGGGGATGGCTTCTTCTTGAAGGAGTCAAGAATTCAGAAATTGATCTCTTGGTGTAGGCCAGATGCCTGCTGCTTGAACCATCCTTTTCTTTCCTTGATCAGCTGCCACAAACTATGAAGACAACATATCTGCAATAAAATTCTCCCACACAACTACCTACCCACACTATAGTCCTAAAATTTTTCTTCTTGGGTGCATTTGGACTTGCAGACCCTTTTACATCATTAATCTTTACAAACAGGCACATAAATCTATTCTAATTCTACCCTTATTACTCCATGAGACCAGATTAGACTGTTGGTCTCATAGTTTCTCTACCTACACTACTACCTGCTAGGATTAGACTGTCTAGCAGGTTTCTTCTCTACATTCTAAAACAGAAAATGAAATAACTAACTACATGCTCATAGACTGAGCTTTATTGAGCTTTTCCTACCTACCCTACTCTAACTGGAATATTTACAATCTAGCTTACAAACATGGTCTTCCAATGTAACCAGTCCATCAAGTGATCCCATGGCTGGTCCTTCTTGCTCAACTCCTTGAGCATGCTGGATAGGCAGGGCAGCTCCCACTCTTTTTGTTCAATAACAGCAGCTTTGAAAAATTTTCCTTCTGTTTGCAACATGCTTCTCAAGAAGACCTTTGATCCTTCTTCAAATGTATGCAGGAAATGTGCATAAGGATCATGAAAAGATACCTGGCTATGAGTATCTAGCAGGCAGGCTTCAACCAGGATCTCTTCTTCTTCCACTGGATCAAGAATGAGACTCTCCTGAGAAAGAGAATCTCCTTCATCTTCTTCATTTTCTGAACTGAAGGACTTATCATAGACTGCAGCTGTGTCCCCCTGGAGCTCTAACATATTCTGATCTGGTGTGCTGAGCTCTATGAAAAGATTCATGTATTCTTGAGCAGGGGTGTACCCTTTTGCTTCCTCTTTTTTAAGAGAAGGCTCTTTTTTTTTAACCCGCTCAAAAACCTCTTCTTTGCTTTCGTCCTCATCTTCTGAAAGGAAATATTGCTGGTTTCCGACCTTACTGATGATCTGTGGTAGAGCAGAATGAAGATTCCAAGAATCTTCATCTGCTGATATATTGTCGTAGCTCTCCTCATCAGTGTCATAGATAGGCTGACTGGTTTCATTACCTCTCTGAAATTGCTGGCTCTGGTTTTCTTCCCATGAATCTAAGGATGATGGTCCTGCAAGCTCGGCTTCTCTTTCAAAACACTCACCCTCAAATAGATCATGAAAAGGAAAATCATAACTGTAAGTAATATCACCCTTCAAACCTATCGGACTTTCAGCAGGTCTTTCTTCATTCCGATCCACAGAGGAGTTTTCTGAAACTGAATCATCAAACTCATAAGATGAGTGAGAGAGGGAGTGTGTCCTATAGAAGACTTCTGGGGTGGACTCCTGGTTTAATATTTGACCAATCTCCTCTTCTGTCAAAAGAGGAGCTTCCCTCTCATTACAGATAGAAAAATAGTAGTCTTCTTTCTCTTGTGTAAGCTGATTTGGAGGCTGGATTTTTCTTTGAGCCTCTTCTTCCACATCAGGCTCTGCCTCTTTTATGTGGTCTTGTGTTTCTTCAAGGCAGCTTTCCCTATCAGCCTTTGCTAAAAAGTCCTGATATTCTTTGATCAGCGTAACACAAGGCATAGGTAAGCAATCAGGAAATTCCTAATTACCTTCCTCCTCATCTTCTACAGATTCTTGAGTATCATACGTGTCCTGCTCATTTTCTAGGTCTTGAGTTTGTTCTTGTTCTGGAGAAGGCATAGGTTGTTCTGAATAATCATCATTTGCATTCATATTAGCCATATGCGTTTCCAGCACTTTACCAAACATTTCGGTTATTTCACATAATTTATCATACAAAGCATCATACTTTGTATCTCTATCCATGTTTGGATCTATATTTATGCAAAGAAGGCTACTGCTTCTTCTCAACCAGTTCAGAGTCTTCTACCAGTGGAGTCATTTGGTCTTTGGATCATAGGGAATGTGGAGTCGCCAGGTGGATGTATATGAATGTTTGAAGCAGGATGTTGTCCACCATCAGCAATTGAAAGCCAATCTAACCAGAGATTGAAGGGTTTCTAAGGTCCTTGTGATGTGGAATGAAAAATGCTTAGAATCTCCCTAGCGGAGTCGCCATTATGTTGGGGTTCCCATGTTTTGGCCAGATTGGCAAGACCAAAAGATGAGACAACATCAGAACCACTTTTAGGCCCTAGGATCTAGCCCTCCTGGACCCGGAGAGGGATCTCTCCAAAATAGAGCTAAGAATGATATATCTTTGAAGCTCAAAATGAGATGTTAGGCTAGTTATGAAGCACAAAGGGGGTTTTAAAATGATTTGGTTGAAGGGTTGCTGGGTTGGTTAGGAGATCATAGGCTGAGAAAGTAATGGGAGAAAGGGAACAAAATAGCAGGAGGATTTAGCAAAGAGGATAGGCCAAGATAGTGCCATCCATTGGGCTATGGAGTCATGAAAGGAAATTACTTGCATCCACTAGCCAAGGCATTCAAAGGGAAAGTCATCTACACTAAAGGATCTTTTAGGAAGATGGTGGAATGGAACATTAAGGAGAGAAAGTGGAAGAAGGAAAGACAACCAATTTTCTGTCTATAGATCAGGTCAGAGGTCATTTAACTCCAGACCTGCTTGGACATACTCAAAGGCAGCTCTCAAAAAGGGACGAAGGGGCAGCTTATAGATCAGACCAGAGGTCATTTAACTCCAGGTCTACTTTAGCAACTCCAGAGGAAAAACAGAGATAAGTTAAACAGAAGGGATCTTAGAAAGGCCAGCTGGTCGTGCAAGGATCCTAGTGGACAGGGCTAACACTCATCCCCAGTGTTCCCAAACCTTCCAGCTTAAACCCAGCAAGAACATCTAAGAACTGATTCAACCAATTCATACATCAGAGAGTAGGCAATAGCATCCACTACACTGGTTAAATCAACTGAAATCAACTCTTAGATAGCACATAAGGCAGAAAACATTAAAGGTAGGGAGAGCAGGAAACACAGGGCACCTAACAAGGGTGAATCCTATGTTACACTTCTGTTGCCTACCAGAAGAACATGAAACAATATGAAAATGTGATATACAGAGTTAGAAAAACATCACCAATAGTAATAGACCAGGATCCTGTGAAATGTGCTTTGATTGATTGAAGAAAAACCAGTCATGTACACTGAGCTCAATGGCTAATACAGTCTAGACTTTCTCCTCCCAGCCTATTACATACAACTACTCTGTAACTCCCTCCCAAGACTGTTCTAACAGTCAAGAATGAATCCCTCTAACAGCAACTGCCACACCAAGGCAACAACAACAACAACCTTTACATTATGTTCTCGGGGATCTCTTATAGGAGAAGAGGAAGAGACAGAAGTAGATAAACAAATAAATGAGTCTCATTAAGACAGTAAGGCAGAAGTGTTCACGCCCATACCACTTAATGGGTTTCTGCGGCATTGCTTGTACTCTGTGATCTGTCTGGGGAGTCCCTGTCGGGCCGAGATCGACCTCGGATATTTCTTTGGGGTCCTTTCTAGTGCTTGGATCTTTGCGCTAGCCTTCTGAATAAATGAACTGGGTGAAAGATCTGCACGGCTTCTCCTTTCCTCCATTACTGCGGCTCAGACAGTCTTTAATGGAGATCCTGTCTGTGTATTTAATTACTTATGGGCTCGAGGAGGCATGGAGAACCCCATAGGTAAATATCCGTTCTGGAGAAAACATTCTGCTAATATCAAAACGCGGATATGACCCTTTGCGTGCTCAAGTCTTCAAACTGTGCCTTTCCTTTGAAATGCGGGGTTTAAGCATTAATAATATCAACAACCGCATTAACCCCCTCGGAATCCCTTTTGCTAATTCGCTGGCCAAGGCTGAATAGACCTCCCTGTGATGTATGCACAATTTAGAATAAACCTGTTTAAAGCCCGGGCAGTGGTGGCGGAGGAAATGATGTGGAGGCGGTGAAATGGTGGCGGGATAGTGGAGAAACAGTGAAAAATGGCGGAGAAATGGTCGCACAGTGTAAAGCCTGAAGATTATCGTTTGGGCAAATAACAAAGAAAATCACCAACAAACAAGGGAGAGGAGCCTTGGGAGTGGGACTGGGGCGCGCATCGCAAAATCGAAAATGGAGAAAATGCGATGGCGGAGAGCAGCACCAAACAAAACTGCGCTTTGCGCTATCGCGACGGGGCAGAATTTCGATGAGCGCGGATCGCAAAGTTGGAAAGTGCGATGAGTGCATATCGCAAAAAATGAAAAACGCGATGGGCGTTAAAATAAAAACTGAAATCTGCGATCTGCGCTTTGCGCTAGGCATCAAAGGGTTTAAAACTTGGTTCCAGGGTGCGGGCGCATGGAAAAAGGGGCTAAGGAGGCGCGGCGGAAGGCGCTAAGCCTTATTACAAGGAAGAGGTTTGGCCCTTTTAAACGTTGAAGGTTGGGAAGAGAGTGATAGAGAGATAAAGGGGGAAGAAGGTCAACCTTGACTGGCTGAGAGGCGAATTTAAAGGGATTATGAGAATGAAGGGTAAGAAGGAAATAGAAGGGGAAGACTAGGGAGATAAAATAGAGACTCATTGGGGGAAATAAGAAGGAAAAGGGGCCTTTGGACATTTCTTCTTCATAACGAAGCTTTATAAGGGAAATCGACGGAGGATTCCTTCGAAGGATAGAAGACATGGAGGCTTCAAAGGAGGCGGCGGCACCGGAGGAAATGCATTGCGGGCTTCAACAATGATTTAGCCCCTAGTCTCTTATCCACCTTTTGAAATTTTCATGGGGGGCTAACACTTTATGGGGAGAGTAAGATTGGCTATGCTACTTGGTTTAAACTTAACAACTAAAACCTACAATACCACAATTATGCCTTATCCATCATAATGATATTTTGGAAAAGTTTATTAGAGTAAGTCTTAGCTGTGATAACTAACGAAAGTAAATGCAACTAAACCTACACTATCACAGTTGTGCCTTATTCTTCATAATGATATTTTGGAAGAGTTGATTAGAGTAAGTTTGGCTGTGATAGTAAATATAAACAAATATGAACATAAGCTTCAGAAATCTACTTAAACTAGAAATAAAAGTGAGACTAAAATACTTATCTACTGTATAAACAAGGCCGCTCAGGAGGCAGGGGCCCTATACCACCAGAGTAGCACAAAATATAGTTCAAAATCGACTCAACGTGTTCAAGGAAATGCTGCTTATTTCATTAAAGAGGAATCACCTCAAAACAGAGTATTCTCGGACTTCAAAGATCTAGCAGTCAACCATAAAATCTAACCAAAATCTAACCTTTGTCTCTCGGTTTCCCGAGCATATTTATAGCAAATTTACATAACAGAACTTGAGATAATACGGGGATTATTGTCTTTCCTAATAGAAACTAAACTAGGACTCTGACCATGATCACGTAATAGAATCTGGACTGTCCTTATCCTGTTAGGAGTCTACCTCCTAGTTTAAGTTTCCACGTGCTTAACCACGTACAGAATTCTGTTCAATCTCCATGGAGGGCAACAAATGATGAGGACATGACGTGGAATACACCCATGTGTGCTTTTCTCCAAGATGACATCTGGAACCTGTATAAACATGAAGCTGGCTGCAGAATTGGCAACTAGCTACAGAATGTCTGCATTCTGTAGCTAGTTTCAGTTCAAAAAGTACTACAATGACACAACCATAAAAACATAGCAAGTTAGCCATGATATTCATTCTTAAAGAAATTTTAACTAATTTCATTGATCATTTGAGCCTGGGATTAATAATGGATAAAAAAAATGGAGTGGAATGTGGTGGAAGAAAGAAAATTTTTGGAGCTCAACATACCCCCACTGCTAGATTCTTGCATGTCCTCATGCAACTATTCCATGAACTCAGAGGCCTCTGCAAGAACATCCAATTCTCTTCTTCTGCTTTGTCTGGTAGTTGAAGGCCTTCTGGGCTTCCTGATGACTAACTTGAACCTTAAATTGGTAAGTGCCCTGATTAACTTTTTGTTCCTCTTTTTCAACTTTTCATTAGCCTTTTCCACTTTGTCCATTTGTAGAGACAGGGTTGAGTTCATACTGGTTTTCAGTTTAACTTTTTCCCTTAGAATATCATTCTCAGTCCTGATATGTCTGTTAAGTACTTCCAGATCGTACCTATCTCTTCTTAACACATCTATTTCGGATAGTGGAGGACTAGGGGTTCTGTCTCTACTCTCTGAAGGTTTCCTCTGCAATGTTTCAACATAGTTGTAAATTTCTTGCTGTGCAGGATCAATTTCTGGAACTTCCTCATCAAAATCCTCCTCAGTAGGTGTTTCTTCGTCTTCTATGTTTATAACCCCAGTTTTTTTAACTTTTTTTTCTTTAGTATGCCCCTCAGTCCATGGCTCCTCCTTGGTTGAGATGGCCCTTCTCCTTTTTCTCTGGCAACTCTTCTTATGATTCTCTTTTTCTTAAGTTGCTTCTTAATCTGAACTAATTTTTCAGAGATCATTTCTTCACTACTTTCTTGTATTCTTTTATCAGTTTCAGTTTTGGAGGATTTCCATCATCTGCTTCTTTTTGTAGGTTGATGTTCAGGTGAAGGCTCTTTTGGTTCCTCAAAGTGATTTCTCACCAAGAAGTTATCCCAATTATCCCCTATTTTGCTCAAATGATACTCAATCAAAATCTTGACTAAACCATGGTGGTATAAGGTTGTCTCCAGAAATTGAATTCTCTTTTGGACACTTGAAGCCATTTTCTTTAAACTTTGAAGCAAGAAATAGGGCAAATTAAGCTCTTCTTCTAGGAAATGCATTATCAACCTAATATGGTAAACATAGAAAGTACCATATCTACCTTCACAAGTAATGAATTTTTGTAGGATAAGAAACATGTTTCTCCATTTGTTCTTTAATGCAGAACTAGGGATACCCTTTTTAAACACAGTGACATCCATACCTGGTGACTTGAGTATCTGCTTCCATGATTCGTTATGGAATTCTCTGTTCTTAAACCACCTTTCTCCTTGTCTAAGGAGTCATGTTGCTTCTGCAATAAAAGCCTCTGTGACAGTGAACTTAATATCTCCAACCTCAACCTCGGCTCCTTTGAATGACCTTGCAAATGTTTTAGTAACTTCTTTGTGGGATCCACTAAATTTTTCAAGGAATTGTAGCCATCCTTCTTGTTGCAACATTTCTCGGATTTGGGGATAGCCTTCCAAGTATTTAGTGCCAACTGGTTCTGTTCTCACGATGAGGCCCATAACTCTTCTTCAATCTTCAATTCACCAGCTTTCTGCTCACGGTGAGAATGGCTGTTAACAAGCTGTTTTTTCTCCCCAAATGTTTCCTCTGTTTCACGGTGACAATGGTTGTTACAGAGATAACTCTGTTCTATAGAATGAAATGGTTAAGAGTCGGCTGCGGAAAGGAGTGATAAGGAATGGTTACGGAATGAATTAATGAGGTGAGGTGAAGAAAACGGATCAATGAGTGAAAAGACCACGGAGATATTTCAAAAATCATCATTAAATGCTTAGTGACGTGATTAACTCAATCACTTCAGCACTTTAACCTTACTTATAAGATCTAAGGCTTATTTACTTGCGCAAAACTTCAAAGAAACTAGATCTAGCGATGAAGCCATATAGGATATGCGTAAACAAATTATTACACTTTAGTCATATCTATCTTATGAGCCAAACAACATTGCTTATTGACATAGATATTTTTTCCGGTAAAAACCATTAACACAGATGAAATCCTTGCGCAAACACAAATATATCTCATAGATAATTAACTCATATAATTGTGCATTCAAACAAAAAAAAAACAAATCCATCACTTGCAGTAATCAATAGATAATTAAACCGAAACATATAAATGACAATGCATCGAGTTCGCCAAAAAATCTTCTTTATTAATAGATCTTCAAATCAGTACAATCCTTTCCATATTCTCACACAGCAATAGAGTCATAGCTCAGGACTAGGTCTCCACGCACACACCCAACATGAGCATTTCTACTCAAACTAAAACAAACTAGCCCAGAACTTTGACCAAAACATAAACCATAAACACAAAGATCGTATCTCCTTATTCAACTCAACTCTTACATATTTATATGACTTTGGACGTGCACCAACATGTGGTCAAGCCATGGTTTGAGGCTCATAGTTTCCCTTTTAACCCATTACAATTATAAATGAGCTTTTGCTACTTCCCCAAAATCCCCTTGACTTTTGCTATGACGTGTATTTGACAAAATATAATAAATTTTACCTAAAACCTAACTCGAGGGGGACCCCATCCCAATAGGAGAATTCGGTGTTGGAGAAGTATTTTTAAATATTTTTTTGAATAAGAATGCTAATGCAATGAAATTTTATATTTTGAAATGAAATATGCCTTAAATGTATTTTTTTTTTTTTTGTAGAAAGAAAAGAAATGAATCAACCAGGGAAGAAAACAATGCATACTTTGACACCTCCCCGGAAATGGTGCCAAAAAGTGATGAGCCTTAGTATTACAAAGAATGACGCAAATTCCGAGGCTACCAACTTTAATTATCAACCCGGGGTTCATACAAATTTAGAGGTATCGACACTATATGTACAACATATAATGTGTCCTTATTTTATTGATATGATGTAATGGAGTGAATTTTATTGTTCGCGCAGGAGTCCTCCTTGACTTCCAAAGGAAGTAAGCCTTACACATCATAGTTCATTTCAAATTTTAAATGGTTTTTGAGCGGTGGGATGGCTTCTCAAAGATTTTGAAATGATTTTTTATATTCTTTAATACTTTCATGCTTTTGGCAAGTTGTGGCAAATGGTATGAGTGAGTGGTAAAACAAGGGACGAGAGTGTAACAAATGAGAGGAAATATTTATTTGGTACCTATTATGATATTCATATCTAAATCGGTCACATAGCTATAATGGTGGATGCTTACACAAAATATTTTTATGCGCATTAAAAACATATCAAAAAGTAGATTTCATGCATAAATTCTTTCACAAATCCTTTATGAAATCTTCACTAACATTTTCTACAACACATATATGATTAGCAGCAAGCTGAAAGAAAATAATTTACTATTAAATCCTTTAACAGTTTCTCACTCACACCTTAGTAGCTGCTACAATTCATAAATTAGAAGAAATTAACAAAGAGAGAAAACACAGCATAAATTAGATAGTTCTTGAGTCACAAAATCCTCCAGCATGAAGTGAAAAAGGGATTTTCTTTATTATATTAAGTCTTCGAGTAGACCAACATCCAACCAGGAAATGGTATTTACAAATGGTATATATAGAAAGAGAGGAACCAAATCCATCTCTTCTAAAAAGAAGGAAGCACTACTCCTAACATTTCATAGGTGTCATAGCACATTAAAACCATATCCCATCGAAATCTAACTGAAATAACAGATGTAGATGAAAGAAGAGAAGATAATTTGGGCCGAACTGCTGAGTATGCTGACATGCTGCCCCTTTTTCTGCCGATTTGTCTCGTTATGTATTTAGTTCTTAAATAACCATGTATATTCATTTAATATGACTTCCAAAAACCTCATAACCAGTTATCATCATCACTTGTTATATCCATTTGGTTATGATTCCCTATCCTTCCTGAGCTGGCTTAGAAATTTTGCTAACAAGTGTCAAAAATCAGTGAAAACAGGCACTACCAGAAATTCCAATAAAAACCTGTAACTGCACAAAAATTGTAACGCTACCGAAATTTCCTGTAGCACTCGGTTTATTTTTCAAAAATGAACATAAAACACTGAAAATTCTGTGTTGACTTACATTCTTTGACATCTGTATTACTGTTCAAAATTGTACTTAGTAAGGAAGAAGGTGTTTTATCAGAAAACCTTTTTACCTTCCTTCCATGTGGGCTGCAGCTTCACCAAGATTTTCCAAGTCTGACTTGTTGTCAATAGATGATCTTGATATGGTTGTTCTTGTGGTTGCTTCTTTGATAGTGGTCTTCTCCTCCTTTGAACCCTTTTGGATATTTCTTTCTTTTTTTTTGGTTTAGTGTGCTGCTCTGAAGGGTTTTTGATTTGTCTTTCTTATTGGATCCCTTTGTCTTTAACCCTTCAAATTTTCCTTCTATATCAATCACCTATGTCAATAAGCTTGGATTGTGAAAAGCCTTGGACTTGAGCATGAACTTGTTGTTGTCTCTGGTATGCCTTTTTCTGGTACCAGCAACAGGTTTGGCTTACTCTTCCTTCTTCTTGCTATTGATCTCATACCCTACATCTTTGAGAAGTTCTTCATCAGACTTCGTAGGCTTGTATTCTTTCTACATTTTCTGTTGAATGTCTACTTCTGAAATTTCCAGTAGCATTTGTTCTTTAGATTTCTCTGCAGTTACAAACCTTCCTCTTCGATATTTGGTGTAGACATTAGGAAAAGGAGGAATGGGGGGCACCATTTTCATAGACTTGGGTTTATTAAATGAGGAGCTCTCTCCTTTCTCCAACTTTCCCTCAATCTTGGCTGAATGAATATTTTCTTTTCTTCTGTTGGCCTTATGGATGTTCTCATTCTTATCCTTTCTCTTTTTTTCTCTTTGCGGGTTGAGGGTGTTATTGTGAAGATGGAGGTGTAGGTTTAGGTTGGCGTGACCTGTAAAACAAGAAATGGTCCCATGTTTGATTTATTTTCCTTAACTCTTCTTCAACTAACACCTTGATGAGATCTTGATGATACAAGTCGTATTCTGAAGCAACAGAATGTGATTGAATCCTTGCTGAAATCTTTGTCAGAATCTTCAGCAAAAAATATGGCAAGTTGAGGGTCTTCATACCTCCAACATGAAAAATAAATCTCATATGATAAAGAAACATTATTGGATACTCCTTTCACAAGTGAGGTAAATCTTGATGAGTTTAACAACTTTCACCCATTCATTTTTGAGAAAATTACTGGGAATTCCTTTAGCCCAGTTGGGATATTTGTGTCCATCCTTGAGAAAATTGTTGTGGTCTCCTCCATTGATAACCTGACCTTTAAACCACCTTTATCCTTCCCGTGGAAGGTTGAATGCCTTAGCAATTGAATCTGCTGAAACCTACAATGTAAGACCATGGACTGTGGCTTCTTGTCCGTTGAATGAGTTTGAAAACTCTTGAGCTACTCCTAAGTGAGATCTTCCTAGTATGGTGCAGAAATAATACCACCCTGCTTGGAAAAACAATATTCTCACCTTCAAATTTTCATCCACTATGTCAGCACCCTATGGTTTAATTCGTTTTATCTTCCCTCCTCTTTTAGTCATCTTCATAAATTAATAACTCTATCTCTGAAAAATGATAGGTGGAAAAGCTAGAAGAGCTTACCTAACAAGTGTTTCTTGTGTCTTCCTCTAAAATCATATATGAAATCTAGACTCCTCCTCAAACTACAACTCTATAAAACTCTTTCTCCAATAGTTAGGCTCACAAATATTATTGCTCCTTCTTTTTCGGTTATTTTAAAACAACAATGCTGGTTCATTCTCCCATGAAATATATTTTCATGATGGCTAATATCCTTAACCGTAGTATGCACAATGTGATAGCCATCATGGTCTTGAGCTGGTTGTGTAACTTCGGATAGAATTCTACAGGTGGCTTGAAATAAGCGGATCTGTGACTGGCAGTCACCTTCACTGCATGTTGGCGTATTGGCCCAAATTTCCAGCAACGTATAAGAGTAACCATCCAAACAGTCACTGCATTAAACCTGTAGATCCATTATTTTTCCATTCGAAAATCACATACCTTGACATGAAATTGAACCAACTCGGCTGACATACATGACGGGATCAACGACTGGCTTTGGTTATTGTGGATTGACACCTTAACTCTACACGTGTACCACGACTTAACTTAATGTGACTAACCACAAAACTATCCTATCACGTGGTTTAAATCATAATAAAATGATTTAAAACATATTTAAAACATGACCATGTAGCTTGACACAAAGCAAATGCACCTTTTATTTTTATTTTTAAAAATAGGGGAAGCTACCAGAATTTTTGGTAGCATTGAAATAAAATAAAATAGGTAGAAACAAGAATATAATAAACTGTCTGGAAAGGCTAAAACAGGAGCTACCAGAATTTCCAGTAGCGACATTTTTTTTTGAAAATTTCAAAATCTAATCCTAAAAACAAAAAAATTAAAATAGACACATGACTTAGAAAAGAACTGTGCTAACATTGGCTCCATAGGGGATAAATCTCTCCCAATGAGGCTCTAAGAATATTTTGTAGTTTCAATGCCTTTTCATTATCCTATGGAGTCTTATTATGAAACACACGAATATTTATAGCGAACTTAGGCCACCAACAACCTTAGTAAAATATTTTTTTGAGAAAGCACCCATTGAATGGGCCTCCAAACAGTTATATCCCATCAAGGTGTTGCAACTCAAAAGTATTGTTATGCAGAATATTTGAGATTCTAAAAGGACCAAGCCATAAAGCATCAAATTTGGAATTCTTACATGGGTCTTGATGCTGTGCATCCCATTTCAACACTAGATCTCCAATATGAAAATCTTCATTTTTGGTTCCTCTATCAGAAAATTGATTTATAGCTTCCTGATATTTTCTCACCAAATCATATTCCTGTTCTCTCTTTTGCTGCAATTATATATTCTTCTGGTCATGTAATTTGGCTCAACTTCATGATCTTGTAGAAATTTAGCTACAAGAATGGCAAATTGGACTAGAAAAACAACATCAGTTCCATAAACCATTTGAAAAGGTGATGTATTAAAAGACATTTTGATTGTCACACTGTCAGCCCATAACGAAAATTTCAGTTTTGAATCCCAGGCTTTCTTGTTTTGCTCCAATAGCTTGCAGGATGATTCTTACTAAATATTTTTTCGATGATTCCGCTAAACCATTCCCTCGGGGGATAGTAAGCTATGAGAGCACGATATGAATACAATAATATTCACATAAGGTTACCAATGGAGCAGCTCTAAAGAAACCGTATTAATTTATTACTAACCTTCATGTACATCCAAATATGGTTATGATTCCTCCAGAAAATTAATGATAAATTTATGAGTAGCATTTCGTAGGTATTTTTTCAATCCATTCGTGAATTAATCTGTTGTAAAAAGAATCTAGCGATGTTTTCCACTTGAAGGTGGAGGAATTTCTCCATTGAAATCTAAGCCTCATTGCTGAAAAGGTGTAGAAACAACTATGGGCTTGAAAGGAAAAGACTTAGAATAATTCTTACTGGTGAACTTCTGACATTTTTCACATTCTCTCACCTCAGCACATACATCATAAAATAAGCTAGGCCAAAAATAGCCAGCTCTTAATATTTTGTATGCAGTAGTTCTCCAGTAGTGATGACCTCTACACACACTACTATGCATGTCAAAAATAACTTTATCGACTCGCAGGGTTGTATAAATTATAGGATCTCAAGGTGATTGAGTATTTCATAAGTTGCAATTTAATATTGTGTATGATTTTCAATATTCAAATGATTTCCAAAAAATATATGAAAAAAGAAAAGAAAAGAGGGTATATTGAAAAAGAAAATAGAAAAGAAAAAAGAAAGAAAATCCCAAAAAGGAATAATACTGAAAGTGCTGCAAATAAAAATGCCACTACTGATTAGATTAGTTTGTTCAATCATAAATTCTAAGCATGATTGAAAAATTTTAAATTTATTCTCGATAGATTAGAAAATAAGGATTTTCTAAACAATTTAATCTTGGCAGATAAGTGGTTAGGTAGAAATAAAATTGACTCAACAGTTTAATCTGAGTCAATGGAAGGAAAAGGGATAGAGTACGTTAGAGTTTTATAAAAAAAAAGTGATTTGGGTCTGCAAGCCTAAATGCACCCTGCAAAAGAATGATCAAAGAAATTGTTGGGAAAATACCTAGAGAGGGGGTGGAATCCTTGTGATTTTGGGCTTTAACAATTTTTCATTCTTCTTCTTAAAAACCATATGTTACAATAATGCATCCAACATGTATGTCCGTATATCTTATTATATCTTTTACTTAGAGCATTGCATCAGATAAGCATTAAGCATGAACAGAAATAAAAAAACAAACCATCAAACATAAACAACACATATGAACACCAGGATTTAAGGTGGAAACCCAATTCGGGAGAAAAACATCGATGTTGTAATCTCAGTCTTCAATATTTATTATAGAGAAATCTTCTGACAATATATGTTGGTGCAGACTTATACCAGCATGCAGGCACCCACCTGTAGAAGGCTAAAACCTTCTCTCATTTACCAGCCTCTCCTGGAAGGGAGCTACTAGCCCCTGCTCTTGTTTACCAGCTACCACTGGAAGGGAGCTACAACCCCCTCACTGAAGGCTTCAACCCTCAGCACCACTGTGGACCACATTTCATCAATTTTCAAACTGGATCCACCAGTTTCCATACGACATACCTTTCCAGTCACTAGATTTATTTATTGTCTATATACTCATACCAGTTCTTTATGATTTAGTCTGTCATTCAATCAGAGATTCATCGTTGTCAGATCATTCTATCCATGGGTGCGTCATAGATTCAGATATATCAGTTAAGATCAAAGTTCTCCCTTGCAGATATTCCTTAGAAATATTTATTCATTCACAACCCTTACAATGCACACATCGTTCTTTATTTTTCTTTTCCTTATATAGTTTTGCCTTTATTAAAACCATGAGTCAAAACCACGAACCGCTAGTGGTATTTCTCTATCAGTATTTTTTAGTTTTTCCCATGGGGCTTTTTGATTTCTTTTTAATGTATTTATCAATTTTAAAGAAATGGACAAATAAATATATTTACAACTTTTGAATTTAACCCTTCGGATTTTATAGAAACATCAAACGCTTCCAAATAAATTAATCTTACGATAAATCTTTGACCCCTAGGCCCACATACATAGTCAATAGCCAATCCAATATGCCCATCGTACCATAGTAATCTTTGTTCAAGTCCAGCGTCCGATCACTGTTAGATTAGCAAGCTTCCAGATCAACGGCGTATATGTATATCGCTCAACCTCCGATGCTGAACGTTAACAAGTGATGGTCCGCCGTACCTGTGTTAATCTTCGCGCATCTTTAACAAATGACGACCGTCCGATGACCCCTTCCCAGATCAACGGCGCTCAACGATATCGCTGGGCGTCCTGGGTCAAACTATAACGCGCGATGGCGCACAGTGAAAAGTGGTTTTGTAAATTCGTACAGGGACGTGTGTCGCCCGTTCTATGGAATCGCTCCCCACCTCTTGAATACCGCTTGCCCATTGAAAGTGGTGCGATGAAAGCCATAAACCACCTTCACTGTTCCTCCTTCGTTATTTCACCCTTCGCTCAAGGTTCCGTTCATGATTCCAAAGGGTTAGTCTGGGTTTGCGCTATAACTCTGGTCTATCTTTGACAGGATTTCCAATAATCAATGAACAAATGTAGTTCTCTTACGACGGGATTTTCGTGACAATTCAATATCATTCTTCAATTCTGCTATGATATATATAACATGTCAACTTTCCATTTCAAAGTTCTATCCTGTCACAGTTCCGCTTCTACCTGTACATTCAAAAACATCATATCTCTGCCACCATTATTCCTCAACAGGGTTTCACTTTTAACTCCATACGCAGAGACTTATACAGAGGTTCAGGGGATTCCACACAAGAATTACATCAGTCAATATACATATAATACACATATCCCTAACTCTGCAACAATGATTTCATACCGAAGGTATCCTCTGCCCATTATGAAATTACTCATCCATACTTAGCACAATTCCACTGTTCTTCATCTCCTTTGCAAACTGTATTAAACCCTTAATTAAACTCTACTGCTCTGTCTCATCTGCTGCCTCTGCTACCTCTCTGTCTCTTTTGCCTTATGGATAGTTTAGGTGCTGCTCCTGTCTTTGCCAATTCCTTTGCCATCAATGACAATGTTTCCAAAAATCTCCCCCTTTGGCATTGATGACAATAATCTTCCTCCGATGGCCTTACAGAAGCCCTTTGTTTCTTTTCCTCCCCCTTTGACATCAATGGAAAAGATTTTGATCAAGATCCTTTGAACCGATAATGCCATGCTCCCCCTGAGACCATGTTGCATCTTCAAACATAATACGACCAACAATTTATCCTTTTCATATGACCAATGCTCCCCCTGAGCCTGTGCATTCAGAGATGCCTAACAGCACCTCACAACCAATTTAATCTTTTGTATTTAAGTAGACCTGATCCTCTGCATGGCAGAGACTACTCCCAGTTTCTGTATGAGATATTCGAATGCTTCCCTGGGTAGAGGTTTGGTAAATATATCAGCAACTTGTTCTTTGGAGGAAACATACTCCAATTTCACCTTTTGTTCAAGCACTTGTTCACGTAAGAAGTGATATTTTATGGGAATGTGCTTGGTCTTGGAATGCATAATAGGATTCTTTAAGATACTGATAGCACTTGTATTATCACACATAATGGAGATAGGAGGTGAACATTTGATTTGAAAGTCTTGTAGGGTTTGCATCATCCAGAGAAGTTGAGTGCAACATGATGCAACAGCCACATATTCTGCTTCTGTTGTAGATAAGGCAATGGAGCTTTGCTTCTTGCTAAACCAAGATACTAACCGGGGCCCCATATAGAATGCACCACCACTAGTGCTTTTTCGATCATCAACACTTCCAGCCCAATCTGCATCAGTGTATGCATGAAGAGTAAGATCAACATTCTTTGGATACCATAGTCCAAAGTCTTGAGTTCCTTGTATATATTTGAATATTATTTTCACAGCCTGAAGGTGAGACTCTTTCGGATTAGCTTGGAATCATCCAACAATCCCAACTGCATGCATAATGTCTGGTCTTGTCCCAGTGAGATAAAGTAAAATTCCTATCATAGATCTGTATTCTAGTTGATTCACCGTGGGGGAATCATCATTAGAACTGAGATTACATCCGGTTATCATTGGTGTACTTACAGGTTTGCAATCTTCCATGCCATACTTCTTCAGGATTTGCTTGAGGTATTTTGCTTGTGATAAGAATATGCCATATGTTGCTTGTTGCACTTGCAAGCCAAGAAAGAATGTTAGTTCCCCAAGAAAAGACATTTCAAATTCTTGCTGCATATCAGAAGAAAATTTCTGACTCATAGACTCTTTATTACTTCCAAAAATGATATCATCAACATATACAACCACAATCAATAGTTTGTCATTTTCAATTTTTGTGTATAAGTTGCTATCAGCAGACCCTTTTGAAAATCCTTGTTGATGAAGATATTTGTCAAGACGATAGTACCATGCCCTTGGAGCTTGTTTGAGACCATATAGAGCCTTTTTAAGTCTAAAAACAAGTTTTTCATCATTTCCCAAAATGAATCCTTCTGGTTGTTCTATATAAACTTCTTCTTCTAGATCACCATTGAGAAAAGTAGATTTAACATCCATTTGATAAACTTTGATTTGTTGGAAGCTTGAAAAATCAAGAAACATTCTTATGGCTTCAAGTCTGGCTACAGGAGCAAAGGTTTCTTCAAAGTCTATACCTTCTTGTTGAGCATACCCCTTGCAAACAAGTCTAGATTTATTTCTTATAACATCCCCATTCTCATTTAACTTGTTTTTTAATATCCATTTAGTTCCAATGACATTTTTGTCATGAGGTCTTGGTACTAATTCCCAAGTGTGATTCTTTTCAATTTGATCAAGCTCTTCATTCATGGCTTGAATCCAACATTCATCTTTGCTAGCTTCACTGACATTGTGAGGTTCAATAGTGGACAGAAACGCCAGATTGCTAGAAGATCCCACAAGAGTCCTTCTTGTTTGTACACCTAATCCCTTTTCTCCCAAAATTTGAGATTCTGGATGATTCTTTTGAACATATCTGGATGGAGCCTTTTCAAACAAATCATCTTCGGGTTCTTCACTGGGTTCACTATTTGTATCATTACTATTTGATGTAGAAGGATATGTGTGTTTGTGCTCAACCTAGTCTCCTAAATTGAGTTCATTAATTGTCAACCAGGGTTGGTAAACTGCTGAAGTGTGGTGCACTATATGTGCCTAGGTAATTGTTTCTCACTACGTTGTGTCTAGTGTTTTATGATGTTTTTGGATTTTTTTTTATGGTTTTATGTTCACAAGAGAAAGAACTAAATGCTAGTGGAAAGAAGCTACTGGTTGAAAAACAGAGTGAAGCCTAAATTATGGATGATAAATGACAAATGGAAATACTGAAACAAAACAAAGCTAAAAACTATGGCTAGCAAATTACAAAGCTTGATAATGACTTCAAGAAAATAAATCACAACATGAGCTTAACTTGTCCAATTCATTCATTAAAGATGTTTTGGAAGAGCTTGAGAAATGGGCAGCTAAGTGTAAATGAAATTCTCCTAACTAAAAAATCAAACAATCAACTTACAATGTTACAACATCTCATCCATGATTAAAGGTCTATTAAAATATATTTGGAAAAGAACATTTGTATCACCATAATATTTCTATTCTAAACTAGCTTCTAACTTTGTTCTGCAACTCAATCTAGCACCACTAGGCCTCACACAAAAGTTATAGATTTCCTTTTAGAATGGTCTTTGAGAAAAGGCTTGTTTGTGAAATGGTAAAAAGGTTGCAAAAGTACTCCAGGCCTTAGACTGATACTACCTTCTATCCAGATAATTATGTGTTAGTATGAGTTTGGAACAAAATAATTTTTGTAAATAATGAAGACCGTGGTGTTTAAATTTAACAACTAATACAATTTGAAATGCAATGGATGGCAACTACACTGGAATGTTAACACAGTGAACTAAGTTAAGACTAAACTAGGGTACTTCTAGTCTACAGTGAACAGTGTTAAATTAAAAGCCATTATCAAACTGAAAATGAAATGACAGAACCGAACCACATGCATTCTACCTCCGGAGTGCTATAACTAAGTTATCATGCAACTAACCTAAGGAATTCTACAGTTCATCCCGTTCAGTATGAATGATGTTTTGGAAGAGTTTGTGAGAACGAGTATGGCTGTATCATTCAAAGCAATTGAACATAAACACAAGACTGAAAGAAAATACAACTAAAGTCCAAGACACCACAGTTACTTCTTACTCATTGTTATGATATTTTGGAAGAGATTTGTAAGAGTAAGATTGGCTATGCTACTTGGTTTAAACTTAACAACTAAAACCTACAATACCACAGTTATGCCTTATCCATCATAATGATATTTTGGAAAAGTTTATTAGAGTAAGTCTTAACTGTGATAACTAACGAAAGTAAATGAAACTAAACCTACACTATCACAGTTGTGCCTTATTCTTCATAATGATATTTTGGAAGAGTTGATTAGAGTAAGTTTGGCTGTGATAGTAAATATAAACAAATATGAACATAAGTTGAAATAAAAGCGAAACTAAAACTAGAAATAAAAGCGAGATTAAAACACTTATCTACTGTATAAACAAGGCCGCTCAGGAGGTAGGGGCCCTCTACCACCAGAGTAGCAAGAAATCTAGCTCAAAATTGACTCAACGCGTTCAAGGAAATGCTGCTTCTTTCATTAAAGAGGAATCACCTCAAAACAGAGTATTCACAGACTTCAAAGATCTAGCAGTCAACCATAAAATCTAACCAAAATCTAACCTTTGTCTCTCGGTTTCCCGAGCATATTTATAGCAAATTTACATAACAGAACTTGAGATAATACGGGGATTATTGTCTTTCCTAATAGAAACTAAACTAGGACTCTGACCATGATCACGTAATAGAATCTGGACTGTCCTTATCCTGTTAGGAGTCTACCTCCTAGTTTAAGTTTCCACGTGCTTAACCACGTACAGAATTCTGTTCAATCTCCATGGAGGGCAACAAATGATGAGGACATGACGTGGAATACACCCATGTGTGCTTTTCTCCAAGATGACATCCGGAACCTGTATAAACATGAAGCTGGCTACAGAATTGGCAACTAGCTACAGAATGTCTGCATTTTGTAGCTAGTTTCAGTTCAAAAAGTACTACAATGACACAATCATAAAAACATAGCAAGTTAGCCACGATATTCATTCTTAAAGCAATTTTAACTAATTTCATTGATCATTTGAGCCTGGGATTAATAATGGATGAAATAAATGGAATGGAATGTGGTGGAAGAAAGAACATTTTTGGAGCTCAACATACCCCCACTGCTAGATTCTTGCATGTCCTCGTGCAACTATTCCATGAATTCAGAGACCTCTGCAAGAACATCCAATCCTCTTCTTCTACTTTGTCTGGTAGTTAAAGGCCTTCTGGGCTTCCTGATGACTAACTTGAACCTTAAATTGGTAAGTGCCCTGATTAACTTTTTGTTCCTCTTTTTCAACTTTTCATTAGCCTTTTCCACTTTGTCCATTTGTAGAGATAGGGATGAGTTCATACTGGTTTTTAGTTTAACTTGTTCCCTCAGAATATCATTCTCAGTTTTGATATGTCTATTAAGTACTTCCAGCTTGTACCTATCTCTTCTTAGCACATCTATTTCGGACAGTGGAGGACTAGGGGTTCTGTCCCTACTCTCTGAAGCTTTTCTCTCCAATGTTTCAACATAGTTGTAAATTTCTTGCTGTGCAGGATCAATTTCTGGAACTTCCTCATCAAAATCCTCCTCAGTAGGTGTTTCTTCGTCTTCTATGTTTATAACCCTAGTTTGTTTAACTTTTGTTTTCTTTAGTATGCCCCTCAGTCTGTGGCTCCTCCTCGGTTGAGATGGCCCTTCTCCTTTTTCTCTGGCAACTCTTCTTATGATTCTCTTTTCCTTAAGCTGCTCCTTAATCTGAACTAATTTTTCAGAGATCATTTCTTCACTACTTTCTTGTATTGACTTACCAATTTCAGTTTTGGAGGGTCTCCATCTTCTGCTTCTTTTTGTAGGTTCATGTTCAGGTGGAGGTTCTTTTGGTTCTTCAAAGTGATTTCTCACCAAGAAGTTATCCCAATTATCCCCTATTTTGCTCAAATGATGCTCAATCAAAATCTTGACTAACCCATGGTGGTATAAAGTTGTCTCTAGAAATTGAATTCTCTTTTGGACACTTGAAGCCATTTTCTTTAAACTTTGAAGCAAGAAATAGGGCAAATTAAGCTCTTCTTCTAGGAAATGCATTATCAACCTAATATGGTAAACATAGAAAGTACCATATCTACCTTCACAAGTGATGAATTTTTGTAGGATAAGCAACAACATGTTTCTCCAATCTACCTTCTATGCAACTAGGGATACCCTTTTAAAAACATAGTGACATCCATATGCGTAAACAAATTATTACACTTTAGTCAAATATAGCTTATCAGAGAATAAACAACACTTGCGCAATCACATAGATATTTTTCAAGTAAAACCCTTATCATAGATGCAATCCTTACATGAACACAAATATATTTCACAGATAAATAATTTAGATAATTGCACTTTCAAACAGAACAGAAATGAATCTATCACTTGTAGTACTTAATAGATAATTAAACCAAAACATAGAAATCACAATGCACGGAGTTCACCAAAACTTCTTCTTTATTAATATATCTTCAAATCAATACAATCATTTCCATCTATGCACACAAAGTATTAAAGTCCTCACTATTAAAGTCCTTGCACACGTTGAGGACTAGGTCTCCACATACACAACTAGTAGGAGCCTTTCTACTCAGATTGACACAAACTAGCCCAAAACTTTGACCCAAAACAGGCCATAAACACAAATATCGTATATCCTTAATCGAATTAACTCTTACATATTTATATGACTTGGATGTGCACATAACCTTGTCTCAAGCCAAGGCTCGAGGCTCATAGTTTCCCTTTTCACCCATTACAATTATAAATGAGCTTTTTCCCCGCCCCAAATCCCCTTGAATTTTGCCCGTAGATTGTATTTGAAAAAATATAATAAAATTTTTACCTAAAACTTAACTCTCGAGGGGACCCCATCCCACGTAGGGCCTGTTGGAGAATTATTTTTAAATATTTTTGCGAATAGGAATATTAATGCAATGCAAATTTCTATTTTGAAATGAAATATGCCTAATTAATTTTTTTTTTTTTTTTTTTTTGCAAGTATAGAAGAAATGAATCAACTAGAGAATAAAACAAGGCATACTTGTACACCTCCCAACAAACGACGCCAAAAACTTATGAGCCTCAATATTGCAACAAGAATGTTGCAACTCCTAAGGCTACCAACTTTAATTATCAACTCGAGGTTCATACAAACTTAAGAGGTATCGACCTTATATGTGCAACATACAATGTGTCATTATTTGTTTGATATTATGTAATGGAGTGAATGTTATTGTTCGCGCAAGGAGTCACACTCGACTTCAAAAGGAGTAAGCCTTACACATCATAAGCTCAATTTCAAATTTTCAAGGGTTTTTTGAGTGGTGGGATGGCTTCTCAAAGATTTTGAAATGATTTTTATATTCTTTAAGACTTTCATCCATTTAGCAAGCTTGGCAAGTATAAATTGTATGGGTAAATTTGTAGTATATGGATCAGAGTGTAACAAATGAAAGGATATGGATAGCTGGTACTTATTCTAGGAAATATTCATATCCTAAATCAGTCACACGGCTATAATGATGATTCTTTACAAAAAATCTGTTTATGCAAAGTAAACAACATTCAGAAATTAGATTACATTCATAAAGTATTTCACAAATCCTTTATGAAATCTTCACTAACATTTTCTACAACACATATATGATTAGCAGCAAGCTGAAAGAAAATAATTTACTATTAAATCCTTTAACAGTTTCTCACTCACACCTTAGTAGCTGCTACAATTCATAAATTAGAAGAAATTAACAAAGAGAGAAAACACAGCATAAATTAGATAGTTCTTGAGTCACAAAATCCTCCAGCATGAAGTGAAAAAGGGATTTTCTTTATTATATTAAGTCTTCGAGTAGACCAACATCCAACCAGGAAATGGTATTTACAAATGGTATATATAGAAAGAGAGGAACCAAATCCATCTCTTCTAAAAAGAAGGAAGCACTACTCCTAACATTTCATAGGTGTCATAGCACATTAAAACCATATCCCATCGAAATCTAACTGAAATAACAGATGTAGATGAAAGAAGAGAAGATAATTTGGGCCGAACTGCTGAGTATGCTGACATGCTGCCCCTTTTTCTGCCGATTTGTCTCGTTATGTATTTAGTTCTTAAATAACCATGTATATTCATTTAATATGACTTCCAAAAACCTCATAACCAGTTATCATCATCACTTGTTATATCCATTTGGTTATGATTCCCTATCCTTCCTGAGCTGGCTTAGAAATTTTGCTAACAAGTGTCAAAAATCAGTGAAAACAGGCACTACCAGAAATTCCAATAAAAACCTGTAACTGCACAAAAATTGTAACGCTACCGAAATTTCCTGTAGCACTCGGTTTATTTTTCAAAAATGAACATAAAACACTGAAAATTCTGTGTTGACTTACATTCTTTGACATCTGTATTACTGTTCAAAATTGTACTTAGTAAGGAAGAAGGTGTTTTATCAGAAAACCTTTTTACCTTCCTTCCATGTGGGCTGCAGCTTCACCAAGATTTTCCAAGTCTGACTTGTTGTCAATAGATGATCTTGATATGGTTGTTCTTGTGGTTGCTTCTTTGATAGTGGTCTTCTCCTCCTTTGAACCCTTTTGGATATTTCTTTCTTTTTTTTTGGTTTAGTGTGCTGCTCTGAAGGGTTTTTGATTTGTCTTTCTTATTGGATCCCTTTGTCTTTAACCCTTCAAATTTTCCTTCTATATCAATCACCTATGTCAATAAGCTTGGATTGTGAAAAGCCTTGGACTTGAGCATGAACTTGTTGTTGTCTCTGGTATGCCTTTTTCTGGTACCAGCAACAGGTTTGGCTTACTCTTCCTTCTTCTTGCTATTGATCTCATACCCTACATCTTTGAGAAGTTCTTCATCAGACTTCGTAGGCTTGTATTCTTTCTACATTTTCTGTTGAATGTCTACTTCTGAAATTTCCAGTAGCATTTGTTCTTTAGATTTCTCTGCAGTTACAAACCTTCCTCTTCGATATTTGGTGTAGACATTAGGAAAAGGAGGAATGGGGGGCACCATTTTCATAGACTTGGGTTTATTAAATGAGGAGCTCTCTCCTTTCTCCAACTTTCCCTCAATCTTGGCTGAATGAATATTTTCTTTTCTTCTGTTGGCCTTATGGATGTTCTCATTCTTATCCTTTCTCTTTTTTTCTCTTTGCGGGTTGAGGGTGTTATTGTGAAGATGGAGGTGTAGGTTTAGGTTGGCGTGACCTGTAAAACAAGAAATGGTCCCATGTTTGATTTATTTTCCTTAACTCTTCTTCAACTAACACCTTGATGAGATCTTGATGATACAAGTCGTATTCTGAAGCAACAGAATGTGATTGAATCCTTGCTGAAATCTTTGTCAGAATCTTCAGCAAAAAATATGGCAAGTTGAGGGTCTTCATACCTCCAACATGAAAAATAAATCTCATATGATAAAGAAACATTATTGTATATCTCCTTTCACAAGTGAGGTAAATCTTGATGAGTTTAACAGCTTATACCCATTCATTTTTTATAAAAAAAATTGGAATTCCTTTAGCCCTATTGGGATCTCTGTGTCCGTCCTTGAGGAAACTGTTGAGGTCTCCTCTGGTGATAACCTGACCTTTAAACCACCTTTCTCCTTCATGTGGAAGGTTTAATTCCTCATCAAATGACTATGTTGATACCTGCAATGTAAGACCGTAGACTGTGGCTTCATGTCCATTGAAAGAGTTTACAAACTCTTGAGCTACTCCTAAGTGAGAGCTTCCCTGCCTGGTGCACAAAAAATACCACCCTGCTTGAACAAACAACCTTCTCACCTTCTAATTTGCATCCACTAGGTCAGCACCTTGTGGTTCAATTCGTTTTTTCTTTCCTCCTCTTTTAGTCATCTTTAGAAATTAATAACTTTGTCTCTGAAATCTAATAGGTGGGAGAGCTAGAAGAGCTCACCGAAGAGGTGTTGCTTGTGTCTTCCTTTGAAATCCTTTCTGAAATATAGACTCCTTCTCAAGCTGCAACTCTAGAAAACTCATTCTCCAATAGCTAGGCTCACAACTGATACTTCTCCTTCTTTTTCGATGATTTAAAATAGCAACAATGGTTCATCCTCCCATGCAATATATTTTCATGATGGAAAATATCCTTAACCGTAGTATGCACCATGTGATAGAAATCATGGTCTTCAGTTGGCTGCGTAGCTTCAGATAGCATACGGTGGCTTGAAATAAGCGGATATGTGACTAGCAATCACCTCCACTGCATGTTGGTTTATTGGCCTAAATTTTCGGCAGCGTATATGCGTAACCATCCAAACGGTCACTGCATTAAACCTGTGGATCCACTATCTTTCCATTCAAAAATCACGTACCTTGACATGAAACTAGACCAACTCCGTTGACAGACAAGATGGGATCAACGGTTGGCTTTGGTTATTACAGATTGACACCTAGACACTATACGTATACCATGACTTAAACTTAATGTGACTGACCACAAACATATCCTATCACGTGGTTTAAATCATAATAAAATGATTTAAAACATATTTAAAACACGAATACATGGCTTGACACAAAGCGGATGTGCTTTTTCTTTATCTTTTTTTATAAAACAGGGGAAGTTACCAGAATTTCCGGTAGCATCGGATTAAAAGAAAAATAGACATAAACAGAATTAAAACAAAATGTCCGAAAAGGCTAAAAACAAGCGCTATCGGAAATTTCGGTAGAGACCAAAAATTGTTTGAAATTTTTAAAATCTAATCCTAAAAACAAAAAATTTAAAATGGACTCATGACTTACAAAGAACTGTGCTAACACCTCCACTGGGTCCACAAAGGGTTAGCCTTCCCTTCCCCTTTACCCACACCCTACATCAGGCCCGAAACAATGCCCAGAGGTTGATGTAGCTAAAAGAAAAGGAAAAAGCATCATTGGACACATTCAACATGCAAATGTACCAAAAAATGCAAAATATGGTTGGGACAAACACATTTAGCACATGGGAAAAATCCAATACATGAGCTCTACCCCATCTCCATGGCCATCACCCTGGTTCCTATAGGCCCTAGATGAGGCTCTTCTATCATTCAGGAACCCATGATTGTCCTAAACCCTGGTGGGAAATGAACCACCCCACCTTAAAGGAGGTATCCATTACTATACTTTACACATCATGCTCTCATTCCTTGAGCCCCGAGAAGTTAACCAAAGAAAAATCATAAAAGGAAAAAGGCATATGAAGAAGGGAGGAAAAATCAAGGTCGGGATAACTCATGTACCACGATTGCTCCCTCCTATACATTATTAACCCAAGTGTGGGCTTCCCTTTGTTAGCTACCCTTGTACCCTGGCATGTGACCCGGGATTGCGCCTTTATCCCCTACTATGTTCCATCACTTATCACATGCCTCCACCATTTGAAGGATGTACCAAGGACATACTATCCCCCTTTATAAGTAGAAACCACCTAATAAGGTGCTTGGTTAACCCCCCTTGGAGCTTGGAGGCATTAGCACATGCCAAAGCCCACTATGGAAGGGCATGCCATTATGAAGTGCCCACCTATTGTTCATGGTTCGTAAACTCTTTAACTTGATTTCTTTAATGACTTGGTGTACTGGAAGGCAAGGGGACGCATTGGATCTTATGCAGGATTGCAGATGGTCTCCATCTTGGGTTTGGTCTCCCTATACGGGGTCCTGTCCCTCTAGAGGGCTACATTGGCACATGTAGGGTGTGTGTAGAGAGCCTTGGGCCTCCACAGCATCACGACATTCCATGGATCCCCAAATTCATTCAGATATTGCTCGTGGTTCAACTATTGGACGAGCAAGATGCACCCGGTTCACCATGCCCAACCGGCCCCACAATTACATAATGCACTTGGCAGATGACCCAAGACCTGTATGATGATGTGGCATCACTCATACCATCATCCGAGCCCTTGCAGATGGTCTATAGGCATCTTCGATCTGTTTGAAGACCCATGAGGACTCTTGTGTGCCCCCACACCCATTTGGGAGCACCACAGGTTTATTATTTGGAGAACAAGGGCCAACTCCTTGTCAACTGCTATTGGGAGTCGTATTTCACATTATGGCACCTACGGACTTCTTTAGGCCTCCTCTAGGGCCCAACAACATGTATTATTGATCATTCGACCTATTGAGAGGCTTACTCCTTTGATTTTGAGCTAGTTTGGTGGGCTTATCACCAAAAGTGTAATATCCTGGATGGGATATTTTAACTAAGAATGTAGAAAAATACTGAATACCACAATTTGCCGTAAAATAAACATTCACTCAACAGAAGATTGCCATGTAAAATAAAAAAACAGGAAACACTGCAATCCAATACCATATAGAACGGGAAAAATCTCACCTTTTATTATAGATAATAAAAAGGGGTTTACATATAGATCTGACCCAGACAGAGCTGAGATAGAAAACTGGCCACCAAGATAAGCTGCTGCACTGCTACACTGCTGTGACCTCCAAAATCGAACTGCTGCACTCACCCTCCAGCAACAGCTACTACTGAACCCATGAAGCACCTATTAAAGATCTGAATGATCTTCACTCTGATATCACTGAAGCTCTACGAGATCTCTGAGTGAAACCTCCTCAAGAGTATTGGGTTTCCATCCAACACTCACAAATCACCCAAGGGTTTCCGTCCTGGGGCTACGGCTGAAGTAGAGAACCACGTCCTCAAACCTCTCATACACAAGCAAATGATCTACTCCAAAGATATCTCCCAATGGCCTCCTCCCTTTCTTTTATAGATCATTTGGAGCCTTCTAGAGCATTATTTTATTATTATTTTATTCATGGAGCACTTTTCCCTTTTATTAAAATATTATAAAATATTCCTTTTTAATGCAGAAAAGGGTAAATCGGCTACCACGCCTCCTCCACATCAAATCTGTGGTCTAACTGTCCACCATGTAGGTATCCCGTCTCCTGCCTAATGAGCTACACTAAGGTGTTCCATCATGTATACCTCCCGGAATGCCACCTTGAGCATAATCAGCTGAGTTAAGCCCATAAATAACTCAAATTTCCAAAAGTTATCGAAATGCATCGGAACGAAAGCCAAACTGCTCGGATGATGGAGTATATCGAGCG
>JAXQQM020080331.1:0-168393 GCA_034641835.2 Pinus albicaulis
TCACTGGTACACAATCTGCAATGTAAACACTTGTACACATATTACAGCATATGCACCTATATTGATCATAACCAATTGTTACCCATATAACAACCTTTACATATTCACAATATTTTGATATCTATGATATTAATCCAAAATCTTATAAAGGAAAATTTGTTTACCTAGGTATCAATATGTCCCATAAAATTTCTCATTTCCGACACTGTTTCTGTTTAGTTCACACATGTTCTATTTATGATGCATTGCTTTACCCCTGTCAATTTATATATCGATATATTTCATTTTTCATATTCTTGCAAATGTTAATTTAAATGACATATTACATATCGGTGTCCATGCACCAGTGAATCTTAAACAAACAGCATATATTTTGTATCAGTAGAGTGAAGTAGCATTCTAGACTTATGGGTATCCATGTACCAGCAAGGTAAAAACGCATCTTTATATAGTGTTTCAAAATGTCAAGTATCAAAATAGAGCAGCTATATACATAAAAGTTTTCAGCTCTCAAAATTTAGCATAAGTTGGGGTAATTCTGGCAAAAAGTCTCAGCATCCTCCCAAGTTGCTGATCCAGGGCTATACTTGTCCCACTGGACTTTCACTTGGTCTATCCGGCGGTTCCTGAGCTGTCGAACCCTACGTTCCAGAATACGTAATGGTTCGACCGTTAGGGTTCCCTCGTCCGATACCTGCAGTTCCTTCCATTGAAGGTTATGAGATTTATCAGCAATATAATGTCGTAAGGCAGACACGTGAAATACATTATGAATTTTGTGCAGGTGGGGTGGCAGTGCAAGACGATAAGCGACAGGTCCAACTTTTTCCAGGACTTCAAACGGTCCAATAAACCGGGGGGATAATTTTGTCCCCTTCCCAAACCGAATGGTACTCTTATTTGGTCTGATGCGAATGAAAACCTGATCTCCTACCACATAACTCCTATCTGTCCTGTGGGTGTCCGCATAACTTTTCTGTCTATCCTGAGCCTCTTTTAACCGTTGTCTAATCAGTTTTACCTGATCCTCCATCTCTTGGATCAAGTCTGGTCCGACGATTAGTCGATCTTCTAACCTGTCCCAACTTAACGGCGTTCTGCAAGGTCTTCCGTATAATGCTTCAAATGGCGGCATCCCGATCGAACTATGGTAGCTATTGTTGTAAGCAAATTCCACCAAGGGTAAGTACTTTTCCCAACGTGATTGTTGGTCCATAACATACATCCTTAGCATATCCTCGAGCACTTGATTTACCCTTTCTGTCTGTCCATTGGTCTCAGGGTGATAGGCAGTACTCAAATTTAACTGGGTTCCCAAGGCCGACTGCATACAGTTCCAGAACCTTGAGGTGAACCGAGGGTCTCTGTCGGATATAATTTTCTTAGGTACTCCATGAAATCTGATGATTTCATTTATGAATACCCTAGCTACATCAGCTACATCATCAGTATCTCTTACTGGGATAAAATGGGCGCTCTTTGTTAATCGATCCACCACGACCAGGATGGCATTATGCTTTTGTTGCGTAAGAGGCAGCCCAACGATAAAATCCATAGAAATTATCTCCCATTTGGTCATAGGGATGTCATGAGATTGTAAGAGACCTGCTGGGTGGCGATGATCAGCTTTTACCTGTTGACACTCAAGGCATCTAGAAACAAATTGGACAATATCATTTTTCATGCCTGACCAGAAGAAAAGTCTCTTGGTGTCAGCATACATCTTCTTTACCCCAGGATGTGCACAATATACTGCTCGGTGTGCTTCCTTCAAGATGGTGTTTCGGAGATCTCCACTGTCTGGTATATACATCCTTCCGTGAAATCGTAGAATTCCGTCCTCTTCTAAATCATAACCGTCGAACTTAGGTTCCGTCGAACGGTTACTTTCAAGTCCCGACCTCACTTTTAAGTACCAACTATCCCTTACAAGCTGTTCAAGCACTTGATTTCTCAAGTTCACCTTGATAGGTACGAGGGAGAATATTCGGGGTCTTCTACTTAAGGCATCAGCTACCACATTCTCCTTCCCTTTGATATATGAAATGGCAAAATCATATTCGCTTAGGAGTTCACTCCATCGTCTTTGTCTTGCATTCAAATCTCTCTGGGTGAATAAATACTGCAAACTCTGGTGGTCACTTTTAAGCACAAAGTTTCTCCCTACCAAGTAATGTCTCCACATCTTTAAAGCTAAGACCACCGCGGCTAACTCCAAATCATGCGTAGCATAAAGTTCTTCATGAGTTTTTAATTTCCTCGAAGCATATGCTATTACACCTCCTTCCTGCAATAAAACTGCACCTAACCCTTGCTTAGATGCGTCGGTACACACAGTGAAATCTTTATCCATATCCGGCACTCGCAAAATCGGTGCACTAGTCAATAATCGCTTAAGCTCAGAAAAAGCTTTATCACACTCCTCAGTCCATTCATACTTAACACCCTTGCGCTGAAGGTTGGTGATTGGCTTTGCAATTTTGGAGAATCCCTCCACAAACCTTCGGTAGTAACCTGCTAAACCCATAAAACTACGCACTTCATGTGCATTTTTAGGTATCGGCCACTCCCTGATTGTATTTACCTTTTCCGGATCTACAGAGATTCCTTCGCCTGAAATGATATGACCCAAGTAATGGATTTCTTTCTGGAAGAAAGTGCATTTGGACAATTTTCCATATAACTTGTGCTCTCTGAGACAAGATAACACTATCCGAAGGTGCTCTTCATGCTCCTTTTCATTTTTAGAGTAAATGAGGATATCGTCCAGGAAAACTTGTACAAATTTGTCAAGATATTTGCGGAGAACGCTATTCATAAGGTTCATGAAGACTGCAGGTGCATTGGTCAACCCAAATGGCACCACAATGAATTCATAATGCCCGAAACGAGTTCGGAATGCGGTTTTAGAAACATCATTCTCGCTTATCCTGAGTTGATGATACCCTGATCACAGATCGATCTTTGAAAATACTGTAGCACCTTTCATTTGATCAAAAAGGTCGTCAATGCGAGGCATCGGATACCTATTCTTTACCGTGGCCCGGTTCAAATCTCGATAGTCCACACACAGTCGTAATGAACCATCTTTCTTTTTGACGAAGATTACTGGAGCACCCCATGGTGAAACACTGGGTCGAATGTGTCCTACATCTAACAGTTCTTTTAGCTGTATTTGCAGCGCTTGAAGTTCCGGGGCAGTCATTCGATAAGGAGCTTTAGAAATAAGTTCCGTACCAGGTTTCAATTCAATGGCGAGGTCTAGCTCTCTCCGGGGAGCTAGTCCAGGTAGTTCCTTTGGAAAAACATCCGGAAATTCTGCTAGAATCGGATATTGATCTAAGGAAGGCCCTTTTTCTTTGCTCACCATTTGAACGGCATATACTTGACAACCCTTCCTCAAGCACCGCTTCATCTGCATGGCTGAGATGAAACACAAGGATACCTTTCTCTTAATACCTTGAATTTGGATTGTCTCACCCATATCATTTACGCAAAGTATTGTTTTTCCGGAACAATCTACCCATGCTCGATGAGATTCTAACCAATCCATTCCTATCACTAGGTCGTAAGTACCTAGGGCTGTGACATAAACTTTTAGTTTGGTCCAACAGACTCCTAGATCAACTTTGCAATCTTCCACACATAATTCTACCGATTGAAGGTCTCCTGAAGCCATTTCTACCTGTCTAAAATCGTCTTGTTTGCAGGCTGCCAACCCACATTTGTTCAATGCATAAGATGAAATAAAACTATCAGTAGCTCCAGTGTCAAATAAGATTTTGAGTTTTATTCCATTGATTGTACCTGAAGATTCCACTACCGTTGATTGATGTGCTGCTTGGTTGTTGTTGACAACAGCATGGATCCTGTGATTGCTTTGAGCATCTGATGACGGTTCCTTCCCTGTCCGTCGCGAGTTCTCTGGTTCCTTTCCTGCTTGACGCGAGTTCTCCGGGCAATCCCGTCGAAAATGTGGTCCTCCACATCCCCAACAGTCCACTCGGGTTAGTCCTCTTTCGGTTGATTGAGAAACCCCCGACCAAGAACTCTGTCCCCTGGTGCTGCTTCCTCTCCCATTTCTTCCCCGATTACCAGTTCCTCGAGACCTCCACGCACTATTGTTGGAAGACCCAGAGGCTATTGCGTTTATGGTCCTGGGAGCTGCTGCCCCCGCTCCTCTTGGGGTGAATCTGTTACCATAAGGAGGTGGTCTCGAGTTATTTCCTCGGAAGAAATTTCGGGGAGTCTTTCCTGTAAATGCCTGCGGTATTGATTCAGCTGGCCTGAAATCCCTTTTTATCCCTAGATGTTCCTCTGCATAACGAGCACATTCCACTGCTTCTGCCACGGTCGGTGGCTTCCACATTCTTACCATGGCCCTGATCCGAGGGTTTAACCCAAATATGAAACGCTCGGCTTGGCGTTCATCCGTGTCTAGATAAGGGACATACTTCACAAGTTCCATGAACTTTGTCTCGTATTCTTCCACGGTTTTACTCCCTTGGGTTAAAGTATGGAAGGCTCCAGCTTGCTGCTCTTGAAAGAAAGGCGGCAAGTATTTCGCACGGAATCGGTCCATAAACAATTCCCAAGAACGGTATCCGATGTCAGATGTAGCTGTTTTTCCATATTCCCCCACCAAATCAGAGCATTCCCTCTGAGTTGGAATACAGCGATCTTCGTTTTAGAAGTTGAAGAATATTCTCTTAATGCAAAGCATCGGATCATCCCTTCCAACCATGCTTCGGCATGCTCTCCACCTCGTCCTCCAGAGAATTCCGGGAGTTTAATCTTTTGCAGTTCCCGTGAGATATCTTCCCTGTGGGGTTTGTCATCAAAATCCCTCGGCTTTTCTGAGTGCCTTTCCTCTGACTGACGTCGCTCCTCCTTGTTCCTGGTCGACTGCGACCCTTTCAAGGTTTCCATAATGGCCTCTAATGAGCTCATCACAGTAGTGAGATGAGCGAACAACGACTGGCATACAAACAAATCTTGAAGGAGGTGAGGGCGATGGTCAAGACGGAGGAGTAGCCAGCCCGCATTTCTTGGTGGCTAACATCTTTGGTACGTGTTGTTTTCTCATTGCATTTGGCCAAGCTATGTCTAAATTCCATGAGGTGGATAAATTTTGAAGTGACAAAATATAATTTCGCAAGATTAAAAGGCGGCATCGGGTGTAGTTCTTTGCTATTTACTGCCAGGCGAGTCTTATAATCTGCAAGGTCAAGGAGGGTGGCAAGCGACCTCGCTTGTCCTATACGAAATGTCTTACTAAATCTAACGTGTAAATATTCTGAGTTTGAATCTATTTAATCCCATTCAACTTTGAATCATCAGTTAGGTATATATATATATGTATATATATATTGCATTTTTTTTTTTTTATAACTATTTTCGTAATTTAACTATAGGTTTTGAGGCATCACAATGCACATGTGATCAGCGCGCACGATGCTATCAATCGCTCTTTGTCTTGATGATATGTTGAACGTATCCACCATTTACCATGTATAACCCTATTATATAGATCCCGATTTTGAACATAGTTATACTTGATTTACATATCACATTTTATATAAATCCTTTTTAAATTTCATTTAAAATGTATTTTAATAGATAAAAAACATATACTATATAACTTTAAATTTCAAAAATGCTTTAATCGATATTTACATACACTATATGCTTTACCAAAACCCATTTTTTAAATTTCATTTAAAATGTATTTAATAGATATAAAACATATAACTTTAAATTTTAATTTAAAAATGCTTTGATATATTTATATACACTATACGATTTAAAACGAACTAAACGACAAATGACAATTTCTATTTGTACTAAACGACAAAACGACAATTTCGATTTTGAACTTATATATACCATATACCATACAAATGATAAATTCGATGTTGAACTAAACGACAAATTCTATTTGGACTTATACATACCATATAAATCAAACGGAGCCCAAAAAAAAATTTGACGGCGTGGGTTTCTATAACTCGACCGATTTAGAGCTTTTACCCTGCGTTATGCGGCTAGGATATGCATATCCACAGACCGCTGTGTCGTTTTGCTGCCCTGCCACGGAGAAACCCATGCGAGACTCCACTACCGTTGAGATTCAGAGAATACGTGGAATATATGCTAGGTGCTTCGTCAACAAAACAGACCGCCCTGTGACGTCTTTTAGACAGCGCAACAGCATGGTATGCCCTGCTGGCTTTGCCTCAGCTACAAAATTTTTCTTTTGACAGCGAGTGGTTTTTACAACGCAGCCTATAAATTACGCTGCAAGCGGATAATATACTCCAGGGAGCTCAGATGGATTTCCCCCTCCAAGAAGTGCTCGATAATATTTCAAAATCAATTCGTGGAATTGTCTTCTTGAATGAAAAGACAGAGATCAATGAAGGAAATTGTCAAAGCATCGCTGATTAAATGAATCTTTTGAAGCCTGTGCAAGGTGAGGTTAGGGACTCAAAGATATCTTTGACAGGATCAGGCATCAAGCTATTTAAAGAACTGGACATGGCATTGAGTAATGCTATGGAACTAATAGAGAGGTGTGGTGCAAAAGGCAGCAAGATGTACAGGGTGCTACGCGGACAGCAGTATATGTCCAAATTCAAAACATTTCTTCGGAGATCTGCCGTGTGTTAAATGAATTGCCTTACTACTCTTCACATATTCCAGCTCAGACATGGATTCAGGTTGAGCTGCTGGGAATTGACAGTCAGAAAGCCGACTCGGGTCCTATGCAGTGCAGAAACACATGCTGGAGGCACTATGAAATGTTTAAGTTTTAGGCTACCAGAACTGCTGCAAGAGATATTTGCAGTTATTACATGTTGCATCGCTGAACCGATGGAGTCAAAATTATTCAGAGTCCAGATTAAGGAGGGTAAATAAAATGCATTTAGTTTTTATATTAATATGCGCAAATATATTTCTATTTAATTTTATTGATTCAACAAACACTGCTTACAAGATTGAAAACCTTTCTAGTTCTGAAAATAAACATTTTTCAGGAATGTGGAATAGGCACCAGCCTTGTTTTCTTTCCAACTTTAATAAGAAATAACACAACTGAGTTGTCTGATCTAGATTCAAAATTCTTCTTCCTACGAACAGGTCTAGAATAAAGATTTTCAATCAATTTAAGAAAATGTGATTTCCATATGAAATGTGAGGGATTCTTCCCCGAGTTAGCATGCTTCTTGATGGTTATTTCAAGTTTCAGTCATGTAGACCTATCTTGTTTGCGGTGGCCTAAAGAATCATTTATTCGGTTACTGTTTAAGATTGTGAGTTTAACACATATCTGCCAGCTCTTTCTGAAGTGTTAAGACAACCTTGTTTTGGAATCTTTTACACGGGTCTGGGGTAGCAACAATAGGTTTCATGGAGTTAACATTGTTATTGGTATATGCAGGAATGTATATGCAGGAACTAGCAAAGTCAGACTGTCCTAGTTCAACTTGCACTCACAAAATATTGGAAATTAAAATAAGTTTAAATACGAGTGTTTCATTCTGTTTTTTTTTTTTTTTTTTGCATATATATATCTCTGTTAGTCTATTCTTTCGGTGGGGCCACGAGTTAAACTCTTCAAGCCAAGAAAAACTTGGGAGTAACTTGCAGATCAGAGTTTGAGCCACACGTTCTTTCTAGTTTTACTTGCTACTGGCAAGTTTGACTGCTAGCAGCGAGTCAAATCTGGATCTGTATTATAGTGTGTTGGTTTTGGCAGTGAACTGAGATTGACTCGCCAGTAAGAGTCAAACTCAGCACAATTGAACAACCTTGAGTTTCAATCTGAATTTGCGCATTGTTTGAGTAATGTCTTTAGACATGACCGAATATTGGAGTTGAAAAAAAATTATCTGTTTTGAGTTGTAGTATCATGGAGGGACAAATTTTGCACGTACAGCTGGAGGGCCATTCATCACAACAAGCTATGACTATGATGCACCTATAGATGAATTTGGTACATTACTGTACATCACACTTTCTTTTTCATTCTTGATGTATCTTTATTTACAACATTTGTAAGAAATGGAAATAATAATAGAGGCAATAAACAGAAGGGTTATATATATATATATATATATATATATATATATATAACACTGTTAATACAGTATAGTTTCCCGCAATAACAAGTTGGATGCACATTTGCATATGCAGGAAAGTGAAAAAGAGAAAATTGTGTCACAAAGGAATCACGTCTATTCTACATGATCAACCTGGATCCGTGGAAAATTGTGACAACAGATCTCTAGATGCAGACCCCCTGTCAATACCAGGGTCATCACAGATAAATATATTTTCCACGTTTGCCAGTAAAAGGACATTTTCAATGCCAGTTTCACCTATTTATTATCCCCAACTTCTGAGTCAACTAATGGCATGCCCGCAGCCCAGCAATCTTCTCCCTTGTAAGTTTGTAATCCCTTGTATGCCAACTATACTCTCTAAGATTACCAGCAGCAGCCTACAATTAAGTTTTCAATTTTCAATGAGCCTATAAGGTCGCAAGAGGGTTTGAATCACCCCTCTGATACCAAATGTAAGGTCCCAGACACAATCAGGACTGAGAATAATGCTGGTTAAAGACAGAGGGAAGAGACAGGTTTTTCGGTCTAACTCCAGAAGGGCTGGCACATTTCTAAGTCAATCTATACTACAGTGTTGAGCTTTTGGCCCTTTATAATTTTGACTGAAAATATTCTTTTTGTGTTAATGAGCATGAATCTACCCTCTTGGAGATATATAAAAACGTACATGCACAGATTTAAGGTTCCACACATAGCTTTAATTTAATTACAGAGAAGGGGTATTCGGCAGTGCTGTATTGTAATAAACATTTGCAGTAAATTTAAATGGAAACAAAGCTGTACTTAAAAGAATTACCTGGATCGCTGGTGATGATGATTGATAGGGCTGTGATGATCAAATTATATCCAAAACTTTCAAATTATAAAAAATTTAACAAAATAATAAAATATAATTTGAAAATTGAAATTCTTTGTTTACTTGGCTCATACGATTACCTTGCAATCCTTGCTAGGTTCTTGCCAAAGGTACCTGCGATATACACTAAAGCAAGTGATGTGTTCGGCGTATCTCTAGCTGGTCACTCTCCCTTGGGGATCATGCGATCTATTGTAACATTATTAGGTTTTGATAAGTTAGCATATTAGTTTAAAAAATAAAAATAAAATAAAATGTTAAGTTAGGATATGGATGAAAAAAGAAAATCATGTATTTAATACATCCATGTCAAATAAAATGTTAAAGTTAGTTGCCCTAAAGAACGAAGGCAAAGAAAATAAAATGTTAGGAAGAAAATATATATATATATATATATATATATATATATATATATATATATATGCTTTAGTCTTGAAAAATAAATTTCATGACTGCCTGTTTAAATGCGCCATTTTCCAAAGTTTAAATTTTCATTGATTATTTGACAAAAAATATTATATGGCGCATTATTCCTTTAAACCTAAGTCGCAAAACGACAAAAGGTCTTATTGCACTCAATAAATGAACTACAGTTTCCAATGATAGATCTTTCTCCCGCTTGAGATCAATGGCGGAGGTTGACTTCACATAACCCCCGACCGTTTCTCGTTAGCATGAAGGAGGGGGGGGGGGGGTCCGAAAAGCGGTTTCAATGGCCGTCTTCGCTTCATACGTGTCACCATAAACTGCCAGGTACCCCCTTCGAAATCAGCCAGCGGTAAATTTTTGCAACGATACTCTTTTCCCGTGCCTTAACCGTTGTCCACTCCGCCAATTAAATCCTGCCATGTCATATGACCATTATACACCTCCGCAGTCGCTCCCTAACTGTTTGTACCTGCTCCACTTGTTCATTAAAGTCCGCTCCCAAGCCATTAAACCACTACGGTCATAATCCAACAATTAGCACATTCATAACCTATAAAACACATTGCAACCTGCCTTTTACCAGTTTTACCTCATTTTCGCTGTTGATTACAGGTCACTATCTTCGTACACTCTTCCCTGTCAGCAGATAATTCTGTCACCACTTTTTCTGTTTCCCAACCATCATATTCTTACCATTCATATTTTCTCTCTGTTTAAAATGGCCTTGAAAGAAAAATCCAAGAAGCAGGTTACTAAAGAGGCAAAATTTTAGAAACAAGTTGCAGAAGAGACAAAGTCCACCAACCAAGTTGCAGAGGAAAGCTCTGCTCCCACATCTCAGCTCAACCTAGACTTAATTCCTCTAGCAGGTGCCTTCTTCAAGATTGCGGACGCCCAGTGTGAATTCAATTTTTATGAATTACACTTTGGCTCAAATAGAAGCACATTGATAAACAAGACGTCATTAGGTTTTGGGAATCATTGTTACCCCTTTTTTCTTTTCCACAAACCCATCTGTTTCCTGACCTCATCTCATGGTGCCAAACCCAATATGATCCTGTAAAGAGAGCAGTGGTGGCTCGGAATGGAAACATTCTAATCGCCATCTCTCCAGAAACCATTAATCAAATGCTTCTTATCCCTCAATCCGATTCTTTGACTCATTTTTCACCAGCTACACTTATGGATCTCTACCATACGTTAACTTTCCCATAGAGAGCCCATATTTTTGAAATCTTCTTACTTGAGGATGTTGAATTGCCTAAAACGAATCCACCATATTGATCCTCCATCTTCTCTGATGCTTCTAAACACTATATTTCCCTTCTCTCTTACCTGTTAGGATACTCAGATGACCAGACAGTCGATGAACCTATTATGGGGTTCCTTTCTATTTTTAGCAAGGATCAACAACCATTGTTCATGTATAATTATAACCAATTTTTGGCTGAAAATATACATGAAGAATTCATGAATTTCACAACTCAGGGTGTGTTTAGTTACACTTCTGTAATTATACACATGTTTCTTTTTCAACAGGGAGATCTTCTGCCTATCCAGCGCAACAAAAAGGACGAACAAGGAGTGAATCAATCAGTGATTCATTGGACTGAACTAGTCAGGACTACATCAACAAAAACAACATTTTCATAGTTTATAGATTCTTTCATACACCCAGTAAAGCAGCTGCTTACTAGTCAGATAGAACCAAGAATTGGAGAAGAAATCAAGAGGATTTTACATTTGATTGAGCAGGCTGAAACAGGAGATTGGTATTTATACCAAAATTATACAGAAATTAGAGTATATGGATGTGAATTCCCACCATACAAACTCCCCAAATATGTTCCTATGAGAATCTTTTCTCTAGAGTACATTCGATAGACAATAAATATGGATGACCTGCACTTTGTGTCAGGGAAAAGGAAAGCACAATTCAAGCTCAAAGCAAGTATTGGATCTTTCATTTGCAATACCAGATCAGCTGGTGTTGAAGCTGATATACTGTTGAAAAAAATGGGTTTCCAACCAAGTTTCACCTGGTCTTATGACCCACATGGTATCATTTCTTCTCTGAGAGCTGAACTAAAAACAACTTCATATAATCATACCTCCAGACCAGAAATAGAAAATTTATGAATCAAGATAAATGGGTGGAGGGAACACTTCAAGAAGCAGATGAACAGGTTTTTTCAACTTCTAATGTGCAGACCCCAGTCTCTGAGAGCAAGCAACAAAAAAGGGCGAGAGAAGAACCTCCACTTGCTAAAGAGATCATGAAGGAATTCACTTTGCAATAGAAGAAACCAAAGATTGGCTCAGCTGTACTTAGAGAAGGAGGACAACCAGAGGTGATTGATCTTGGAGAGACTCAAGTTTCTATATCAGCAAATGTTTCAGTAACTCCTCCATCATCATCACCTGTTGGAGAACGTCTGGAAATCATCCAACACTCAGAAGTCAGTTCTTCTGATGAACAAAACATCTTCTCTAGGTTCCTTTACATCAAACATAAGAATGAGGCTTTAAAGCCCAATGTGTACAGTCAGTTTTGGAAACAAACTTCAACTTCTCAGCATAGGCTTCTTACTGCTTTTGACAGTGAGAAAGGAAGAATGCAAACGGCCTTTTTGCAGGCAACAGTTCCTTTTCATATGTCTCATTCAGAATATATAAAGACTATGTTTTCATTTGATGCACGTCAGATCCATCCTATTGATCAGATGGACATGCACAGGCAATCTAGAGAAACACTCTTTTCAACTATGACAACTACAACTATGTCACTCTCCAAACTCAAAACTGCATTGTCAAACGTTCAATCTCAGCTTAAGATTGAAAAGCTGTCTTCATTGGCCAAAGATAACAAACTTAAATCTTTGGAGGATCTTGTAGTCAAGGTTGGATATGATCCAAAGGACTGCAAAGCAGTTGAAGAAATCATTAAGAAGAAAAATGCAGACATCTGTGCTCTACGCAAACAACTGAAATTGCCTTCAATTGAAGATCCACAGACAAAGGAAATTGCAGAAAATGAATATAACAAGGAGGAAATGCTTAAGTTAATTATTGAGAAAAACATACAAATAAGGAAAATGGAGGAACAGATTGAAGAGTTTTTAAAAGAGAAACGAACAACATAGGTGGTTGTTGCTCATATCACAGCAGTTCCAATATCTTATACAAGTACAGAGCCTTCATCATCATCGACAAAAACTGATACAACAAAGTTAACACAGGGTTTGGCCATTCAGAAAAAGGAAAATGAGAAGATGCAACAGAAATTTCAGATTTTGGAATCACAGAAAATTAGGAATGACACTCTATACATGGAAGAGATGCAAAAGTCCCACAAGCTGGGACTTAGGGTTAAAGAATTAGAAAGTGAATCCTTAAAGGCAGAGACCTTGGATGAAGCCAAGGAAAACATCTGGGAAGACATCAGCAAATCCATGACAGAGGTATGGCCTTCCATACAAAGAATTTTTCAATAGCAAGAGATCATTATCAAGTGCAAAGCAGCCATAGAAGAATAGAAAGAAATTCTAAAGAAAAATCCAAGTGAAGCTACTGATATGATCAAGGTGTCAAACTAAAAAAAAAAGAATAATTGGAAGAGATAAACATACTTGACAGAATTGCAACAATTTTAGAAATCAAGAAATTCTTACAAATGAGAAATTTAATCAACCAACTGCAAAGAAAATGTGAAGCTCTGGATACTATTGTCCAATGATTTCATACCAAGTTTAATGTTTTAAATCATAAAGGACTACCAGGATTGGTAGGTCTAGATGACAAGTTGATTAAATTAGAGGATTATTGTAAGAAACTATATACTATTGCAGTGGATAAGTCTAAATTTGTAGGTATCAAGAGACAGATTACAGGGAAGGAATTTTTGGAGGCTTTGCAGTTTGATTTGATCATTCAACATCAAATCAAGCATTTGTTCATTCACAAGCCTACTTTCGAGAGATATACAGAAGTGGATGAAATTTTTAGAAAGATGATGAATGTAGAGATCCCAAGTGAAGAAAAATGGCATAAATTTTGTGAAACTATTGAGTAAAATGTGATATTAACAACATGCCAGCACAACATATTTTCAAGGGCCCAGTCATCAAGGACTTCCACCAAAAAGGGGTCCAGTCATCAACAACTTCCACCGAAATAGAGACACATCATCCATCTGTTTCCTTCTTCCTACTTTTCTATTCTATTATTGTAATCAGTTTAGGATTTTCTCAGTTTAAAAAATTAGTATAAATAACTCTCATTATGAGTTATTCAGGGTTGTACCCTTGCATGAGTAAATTTTGTAAGCAGCATTGTACAAGTTTTTCGATCATCAATAATAGAAGAAGGATTCTAAATTTGTCTCATACAACGTTGTTTCTTCTATAAGTTTTTCTTGTTTTCATTACACTTCGTTTCCATGTATGTTTAATTGTTATCAAGATAACTAGGTGAGATTAATTGAATCTCAGTCATCTTATAATTCCTCCTGAAGTTATTATTTATATAAAGAATGATTTACTAAACAACATGTTTGTGTAAGTCCCTTTCATCTATAAATTGTCAGCATCTTGATAATGTTAAATGTATTTTGGTAAACTTTTAGACGTTGTTTAAAGGTTTTCAAACTTATGATTAATTAAAGCATTCAATCTGAATATTTGGTTATCATATCTTCTTACATAAGTCTACTCAACCATCTACAAAATCTTAAATCACTGAGTGAGATAAACAAGCAGACCTTAGTCTTATTTTCTGATATTATCTGAAAGATTTAAGCATAACTGTTTGCAAAAGTTATTTTATACATTGGTCATCCAAAATTTCAAAACAAAACAAAACATTATAGATGCTTTGGCATAATTATTGACCCCAATTATCTCAAAGGAAAACATCAATCTGGCGCCGTTTCCGGGGATCGAATTTGATTTGTTTTCCATTGGACAACGATAAACCCTATTCCTTTAAAGGTGATTAAAGGTCTAGTTAGGTCAAAATTTTCACCTGGTGACTTCACTGAACCCAAGTTGGCTCCTTCAAAGCATACCAGGTTTCATTCGGACTCTGAAATTGTCTTACCTTTTTTAGATCCAGAAAGACTGGTAAGACAAGCTTCTTCAAGAAGAAGACTTCAAACCTCTTCTTCTATCCTTCAACAGGAGACCACAACAGTTCCTGATCCTTTCAGATCTGGACCTATTCCTCTAGAATCAGAAGATATACCTCTTAGAGTACATGAATTAGTATCCAAAGGAGTGGATTTTCAATCTACCTTGTTAGTTCATTCTTTGGAGTCCTATAAATTACCTGAGGCACCTTCTGAATCTCCTCTATCAGAACAGAATTTGGATCTAAATTTACCTAGATTCAAACCTACTGATTTCATTTCCCCTGTCACATACTCTGCACCATCTACTTCTGCACAACCAGAAGAACTCTTTTCTCTTTATTCTAATCCTTTATTTGAACACAAAGAAGGAGAAGAAGAGTTTCAAAAGTTGGTCATTCGAACCCCTTTAAGATCCCTAAGAAGGTCTTCCATTCCCTTTGACTCTTCATCTCGTTCTTCACCTCCTTCTTTCCCATCTTCATCTTTGAATTCCACTTCTTTCTACAACCACCACTACTGAATCTTCTACATCTACATTTTCAAGTATGGCTGGTTTTAGAACCATTGTACAAGCAAGATATGCTGCCCTATTACTCCCTAATCTACTCAATGATTTTCCTGCTGGATATCTAAAACATCTCCCTAGATTTAATGGAGAAACTGGTTTGTCAGCTGAAAATCATCTAGCAACATTTCTAGATTTTGCTAATAACATGAACATAGAACATGAAAATGTCTATATGAGATTTTTTGTGCAATCTCTAGAAGAAAATGTTAGGATTTGGTTTAGACAACTACTAGCTCATTCTATTAGATCCTGGGAGGAATTGACCACTATGTTTAAAAATCAATGGGGAGTGAAAAAGGATCCTGTTTATTTCTTAATAGAGTTTGAAGAGCTTAAAAGAAATTATGGTGAACCAGTAGCTGATTTCATCAAAATATTTAATAACTTTATCACAAGATGCCTCCTGATTGTAAACCCCCTATAGCAGCAACAAAGGTTAGATTTTCAAAAGCCTTTGAAGATGTTTTTGCTATCATGTTACGAGAGAGAACATCTCACACCTTAGAGGACATGCAAACAAATGCTATAGAGGTTGAAGCAAATAGGTCTGCCTCAGCTAACCTAAAAGCCAAAGCTGAAAAAGCCCAAAGAAAATTAAAATCAAATCAGGAAGCTTCTTCTGTTGAAAAGTGTAACTAGGCCGGTCTTTATATTGACTATGTAATGATGTATTTTTATGTAAAGAAGAAGACAAAGTTAATAAAATGTATATTGGTTGTACTTGCTTCATGGGTTTCATGAGCAAGATTTTTATTTTAGGTTAATAGACTTCTTCTTGATGTCTATTTAGGGTTTGTCTTCTGTTTATAAATGTATTCAATGTCATTTATATGAAGAACCTAGTCGTCAATGAATGCTCCAAGACCTTGTCCTAAAAGCTGTGGAAGAATGGATTGAAATAGTTCTTATATCATCGCTGGAAATATATGATGAAGTCGGCCTTCACACTCACAGTTAAGTCGACCTACTAGCTAATGGATGGTTTGCCTAAAACAAGAAGACTACCACCATATATATACACTCTCTGCGGTCAATTATACACCAAGTTTTCTTTGCAGATTTCTCTGAACTAGAAGTACGGAATACTTGTAGCTGATTATGGATTTTCTAATTGAAAAACAGTGCTGATTCCCTGAAGTGATTACGGAGTACAAAATACATGCTTCATGAAGTTATAACAGAATATAACGCGTGGATTTCCTGAATTGATTACGGAGGATACAATACATGCTTCATGAATTTATAACAGAATATAACGTGCGGATTTCCTGAATTGATTACGAAGTATATAATACATGCTTCATGAAGTTATAACATAATATAACGTGCAGATTTCCTGAATTTATTACGAAGTGTACAATACATGCTTCATGAAGTTATAAACATAATATAACGTGCGGATTTCTTGAAGTGATTACGGAGTATATAATGCGTACTTCTTGAAATGATAACAGAGTATAAAATGCAAATTTTCCTGAAGATTATTAAACGGTATAACATGAGAATTTCTTTAGGAGATAACAGTGGATTGTCCTGTGCAAGCCAGTGCGGTTTTTAGAGATCAAGAAACAATGGCTCTGAGATAAGAAAGACAGTGCAGACATATATGTGGAAGGAGTCAACTTCGGTCAAGAGCAGATATCTCTGTCAGGATAAAGTCCGTTTTAAATGTGAAGTTCAGGCAGTGTTGAAGTATGTCAAGTTGAGTATCTATTTGAGAAGTGATGCGGATGAATCTGAGATATATGTAAAGAAGAGATTCAGATATGTGACTACAATCTATGATGGAATAAAGTCTATTATATGAAGGCCTAAAATGGATGCAAAAGCTAAGGATCATTTCTGGATAAGAAAAGAGAGGAAGGTAAATCTATGATTTACTTTCTCTCATAGTTCATAGAAGAAAGGTCAGTTCAGGTCAATGAAGAAAAGAAGGACCAACAGCAATATCAAGGTCTTGGAGACATTCATAGCTCAATGGTCTGAGTCTTGGTCATGGTACTTGTCATTTAAAGATCTATAAGAAGAATTTCTCGTGGGTTTTCCTCTCCAAGAGGGAGAGGTTTTTCCCTGGCTCTAGGAGCCTAATTTTGTGTCTCTTGTAATTTGATAATTGACTTGATGAAAGACTAAATAAGATAAAGAAGAAAAAGATAGAAGTATCTCAAGTAAGCTCACAGGTAATTATCAAGAAGAGAATTTGTATTAATCTACCATCCCTACAAATTCTCAACATGGTATCGGAGCTAAGGTGCTGAATGCAAGGGCTGTTTGACAAAGGAGACACTACAGGAAGCAAAGATCAAAGTTTGGGATCAAATTAGTTTGCAAGGAAAACTTCAAGGATTCAAGAACATCTACATTAAAGATTTCTATCTTAGAAGAAACTCTTGACTTCATCTTCAAACATTATCAAGGAAGTTGTTGAAGGAGAAAGTCACTCTCTCAAGTGAGTATCTATGACTATCTAAATCTATCAAAATGTCTTCTTTGAAAAGAAAGCAACAAACTAGTTAGGGTTTCATACTTTCCTGCATGGAAGACAAGTACAATGAAGTCATGCAAAATACATGAAGGGAGATATAAGAGCCCAAAGGATTCTTACGGAATCCATAAAAGACTCTCTCATCTTCGAGGTATCAAATCTAAAATCATCAAAAAAAAATATTTGAGAAATTGGTGGAGCTATTCTCCGTGAGTACTGTAGAAGAAGCAATCTCTCTGAGATCATCTGCAGGAAGTGTGAGAAGTAATGTTTGACACTGAGATGACTAATGTGGTTTTGGAAGCTCTACTAGATAAATGGGGAAACTTCACTTCAGGTTTATACGGGAAGAAAGAGGCCACACCATTTCACAATTTAAGGTCTCTATGCAAAATAGAGGAAACAAGATTGAAAGCGAAAGGTCTTACAGGATCAAGGGAATCAAGCCTTTGCAGCCTCGTCAAGAAGAAAGGGAGATTCGGTAAGTTTGGTCCTCAGAATAGTAAGAAAGTACGATGCTTTGAATGTAATGAACTTGGGCATTATAATAGAAATTGTCCTTAATCTGAAAAAGGACAAGAGAAATAGGGAAGAAGCCCATGTCTTTGAAAATGAGGAGAGAACCTGATGCAAAGAAATCTAAGAAAGAAGAAACTAGGGATCTCCACTACAATTGAGATCATCTTCTCCTTTAGGTAATTTCTGTTGATTGTATGATAAGAAGCAATGTAGCATCCTGATCGAAGCATGGTAGGAGCTCTTGGTGAATCAGCTGTGGGAAAACCTCTCTGATAACATTACTAATGGAAAGCAGTCATCAAAAGCAAGGGTCATCATGGAAACAAATTTCTGGAATGTGATGACATATTGATGGAGCAAGCCAAGGGAATGAAGCTTTTCATTCTTGAGAAATTGCTATAGGATGACTCAAGGGAACAAGGTATGAGGTATGCATATATTTATATGCTAACATTGGATGTTGTGAAGTCATGTTATATGGTTGCAGGTAATGGAATTTTGTATTTAGAAGTATGATCTATGGAGGAGTATCTCTCGATGCACAGACATATGAAATCAACATAAAATGTCCTCATGGAATATGAGGTGGTTGCATATGAACAAGAAACTAGAAAAGTTGTAAGTTCTTGGGAATGGAGAATGTGCAGAAAGGAAGGGATCATGAAATGCAACCATGTCAAGAGGCAGTTATCATTCGGAGGCCAAGAGAATGTGACTAGGAGATCTTCTGGGAAGATATGTAGACTCTGACAGAAGTCTGGTAAAGGAGAAGACCCTTGGGAAAACATATCATTAGGAGATGTGTCAATCTGTATGAAGGATGTCGATGCCTACAGGAAGATGTCATGGTGAAAGATCATCACTGAGGTAACTTTTGTTAAAAAAGTTCATATGTATATGTTTATCTGGATGAATTTGTGCAAGGTTGCTGATCATGAGAAAGGATGTATGATCCTTGGAGATGATTCGAAGAAAAGCAGCATAGCATAACTGTGAACCAGATGAGAAGGAGTGATGAATCAATTTTTGATAGTGGTCATGACTCGTAACTGAAAGTGATGGATGATCTGTGCCCTATGAAGCCAAAAGTTGAAGATTCCTCAAACATCAAAATCCATGACATCGAGGGGAGGAATTCTTCATGAGTAGTTGGTTTGCTGCTACAGGACTCTGGTTGAGAGGGAGCCTGGTGGTAAGTTTCTTGCTTGGAAGAAACTTGTAGTATGTCCTTCCTGTGTTAAGAGGGAGTGACGTATGTGATTCTCTATTACATGTGTCATGCACTAGACTAGGACTAACAACCGTAAGTCTTAGTGAAGGCCATGTGAAGAGAATGGATAGACACATCATTCTAGTCTTCACCTAGAAGACAGAATGGAGGATTGGGTAATCATCTAGCATTCAATACTCTTTTGAGAATGACGTAGGGCATTCAAGATAAGAGTAGTCGTGGATTGATATTCTTTGAGGGTTGGCTACCCAAGAGAAGAATAGTCTAAGAAGGTCATACTCTGGGAACACCTAGGTGGGGTATGTACCTTGGAGAGACAATGACTATGGTGTCTATTAGTCATGTGTCTCGCCAACATTGTAGCCCATTGTCTCATTGAGAGATGGGGTTTTTAGTCAAGGCCTTGCACTAGGACAATGCCGGTTGATATGATTCTATACAGATGCGATTACCAATCCGATTCTTCTTATGAGATTCTTCAGTTTGAAAGTGACCATGTACTTGTATGAATACCTCCCTAGTTAAGAGGGAGTGTTGAAAAGTGTAACTATGTCGGTCTTCATATTGACTATGTAATGATGTATTTTTATGTAAAGAAGAAGACAAAGATAATAAAATGTATATTGGTTGTACTTGCTTCATGGGTTTGATGAGAAAGGTTTTTATCTTAGTATAATAGACTTCTTCTTGATGTCTATTTAGGGTTTGTCTTCTGTTTATAAATGTGTTCAGTGTCATGTATATCAAGAACCTAGTCGTTGGTGAATGCTCCAAGACCTTGTCCTAAAAGCTGTGGATGAATTGATTGAAATAGTTCTTATATCATCGCTGGAAATATATGATGAAGTCGGCCTTCACACTCACAGTTAAGTCGGCCTACTAGCTAGTGGATGGTTGGTCTAAACCAAGAAGACTACCACAATATATATTCACTCTCTGCGGTCAATTATACACCAAGTTTTCTCTGTGGATCTCTCTGAACTAGAAGTACGGAATACCTGTAGCTGATTACGAATTTTCTAATTGAAAAACAGTGACGACTCCCTCAAGTGATTACAGAGTATACAATACATGCTTCATGAAGTTATAACAGAATATAACGTGCGGATTTCCTGAATTGATTATGGAGGATACAATACATGCTTCATGAAGCTATAACAGAATATAACGTGCGGATTTCCTGAATTGATTACGAAGTATACAATACATGCTTCATGAAGTTATAATAGAATATAACGTGCGGATTTCCTGAATTGATTACGAAGTATACAATACATGCTTCATGAAGTTATAAACAGAATATAACGTGCGGATTTCCTGAAGTGATTACGGAGTATATAATGCATACTTCTTGAAATGATAACAGAGTATAAAATGCAAATTTTCCTGAAGATTATTACACGGTATAAAATGCGAATTTTTTTAGGAGATAACAGTGGACTGTCCTATGCAAGCCAGTGCGGTTTTAGAGATTAAGAAACAATGGCTCTGAGATAAGAAAGACAGTGCGGACATATCTGTGGAAGGAGTCAACTTCGGTCAAGAGCAGATATCTCTGTCAGGATAAAGTCCGTTTTAAATGTGAAGTTCAGGTAGTGTTGAAGTATTTCAAGTTGAGTATCTATTTGAGAAGTGATGCAGGTGAATCTGAGATACATGTAAAGAAGAGATTCAGATATGTGACTACAATCTATGACGGAATCAAGTCTATTATATGAAGGCCTAAAATGGATGCGCAAGCTAAGGATCATTGTTGGATAAGAAAAGAGAGGAAGGTAAATCTATGATTTACTTTCTCTCATAGTTCATAGAAGAAAGGTCAATTCAGGTCAATGAAGAAAAGAAGGACCAGTAGCAGTGTCAAGGCGTTGGAGACATTCATAGATCAAGGGTCCGAGTCTTGGTCATGGTACTTGTCATTTGAAGATCTATAAGAAGAATTTCTCGTGGGTTTTTCTCTCTAAGAGGGAGAGGTTTTTCCCTGGCTCTAGGAGCCTAATTTTGTGTCTCTTGTAATTTGATAATTGACTTGATGAAAGGCTAAATAAGATAGAGAAGAAAAAGACATAGTATCTCAAGTAAGCTCACAAGTAATTATTAAGAAGAGAATTTGTATTAATCTACCAACCCTACAAATTCTCAACATGGTATCAGAGCTAAGGTGTTGAATGCAAGGGCTGCTTGACAAAGGAGACACTACAGGAAGCAAAGATCAAAGTTTGGGATCAAATCAATTTGCAAGGAAGACTTCAAGGATTCAAGAACATCTACATTAAATATTTATATCTTAGAAGAAACTCTTGACTTCATCTTCAAACATCATCAAGGAAGCTGCTTGAAGGAGAAGGTCACTCTCTCAAGTAAGTATCTATGACTTTATCTAAATCTATCAAAATGTCTTCTTCGGAAAGAAAGCAACAAACTGGTTAGGGTTTCAAACTTTGCTGCATGGAAGACAAGTACAATGAAGTCATGGAAAATACATGAAAGGAGATATAAGAGCCCAAAGGATTCTTACAGAAACCATAAAAGACGCTCTCATCTCCGAGGTATCAAATCTAAAATCATCAAAAGAAATATTTGAGAAATTGGTGGAGCTATTCTCTGTGAGTACTGCAGAATAAGCAATCTCTCTGAGATAATTTGCAGGAAGTGTGAGAAGTAATGTCTAACACTGAGATGACTAAAGTGGTGTTGGAAGCTCTACTAGATGAATGGGGAAACTTCACTTTAGGTTTATACGGGAAGAAAGAAGCCACACCATTTCACAATTTAAGGTCTCTATGTAAAATATAGGAAACAAGATTGAAAGAGAAAGGTGTTACAGGATGAAGGGAATCAAGCTGTTGCAGCCACGTCAAGAAGAAAGGAAGATTCGGTAAGTTTGGTCCGCAGAATAGTATGAAGAAAGGACGATGCTTTGAATGTAATGAACTTGGGCATTATAATAGAAATTGTCCTTAATTTGAAAAAGGACAAGAGAAATAGGGAAGAAGCCCATGTCTCTGAAAATGAGGAGAGAACCTGATGCAAAGAAATCTAAAAAAGAAGAAGCGAGGGATCTCCACTACGATTGAGATCATCTTCTCCTTTAGGTAATTTCTATTGATTGTATGATAATAAGCAATGTAGCATCCTGATCGAAGCATGGTAGGAGCTCCTGGTGAATCAGCTGTGGGAAAACCTCTCTGATAACATTACTAATGGAAAGCAGTCATCCAAAGCAAGGGTCATCATGGAAACAGAATTCTGGAATGTGATGACATATTGGTGGAGCAGACCAAGGGAATGGAGCTTTGCATTCTTGATAAATTGCTATAGGATGACTCAAGGGAACAAGGTATGAGGTATGTATATATTTATATGCCGACATTGGATGCTGTGAAGTCATGTCATATGGTTGCAAGTAATGGACTTCTGTATTTAGAAGTATGATCTATGGAGGAGTATCTCTCGATGCACGGACATATGAAATCAACATAATATGTTCTCATGGAATATGAGGTGGTTGCATATGAACGAGAAACTAGAAAAGTTGTAAGTTCTTGGGAATGGAGAATGTGCAGAAAGGAAGAGATTATGAAATGCAACCATGTCAAGAGGCAGTTATCATTCGGTGGCCAAGAGGATGTGACTAGGAGATCTTCTGGGAAGATATGTAGACTCTGATGGAAGTTTGGTAAAGAAGAAGACCCTTGGCAAAGCATATCATTAGGAGATGTGTCAATCTGTATGAAGGATGTCGATGCCTATAGGAAGATGTCATGGTCTGCCTACTAGCTAGTGGATGGTCGGCCTAAAACAAGAAGACTACCACCATATATATTCACTCTCTGCGGTCAATTATACACCAAGTTTTCTCTGCGGATCTCTCTGAACTAGAAGTACGGAATACCTGTAGCTGATTACAGATTTTCTAATTGAAAAATGGTGTCGATTCCCTGAAGTGATTACGGAGTAGACAATACATGCTTCATGAAGTTATAACAGAATATAACATGCGGATTTCCTGAATTGATTACAGGGGATACAATACATGCTTCATGAAGTTATAACATAATATAACGTGCGGATTTCCGGAATTGATTATGAAGTATACAGTACATGCTTCATGAAGTTATAATAGAATATAACATGTGGATTTCCTGAATTGATTACGAAGTATACAATACATGCTTCATGAAGTTATAAACAGAATATAACGTGCGGATTTCCTGAAGTGATTACGGAGTATATAATGCGTACTTCTTGAAATGATAACAGAGAATAAAATGCGAATTTTCCTGAAGATTATTACACGGTATAAAATGCGAATTTTTTTAGGAGATAACAGTGGACTGTCCTGTGCAAGGCAGTGTAGTTTTTAGAGATTAAGAAACAACGACTCTGAGATAAGAAAGAGAGTGCGGACATATCTGCGGAAGGAGTCAACTTCGGTCAAGAGCAGATATCTTTGTCAGGATAAAGGCCGTTTTTAAATGTGAAGTTCAGGTAGTGTTGAAGTATGTCAAGTTGAGTATCTATTTGAGAAGTGATGCGAATGAATCTGAGATATATGTAAAGAAGAGATTCAGATATGTGACTACAATCTATGATGGAATCAAGTCTATTATATGAAGGCCTAAAATGGATGCGAAAGCTAAGGATCATTGCTGGATAAGAAAAGAGAGGAAGGTAAATCTATGATTTACTCTCTCATAGTTCATAGAAGAAAGGTCAGTTCAGGTCAATGAAGAAAAGAAGGACCAACAACAGTATCAAGGTCTTGGAGACATTCATAGGTCAAGGGTCTGAGTCTTGGTCATGGTACTTGTCATTTGAAGATCTATAAGAAGAGTTTCTCGTGGGTTTTCCTCTCCAAGAGGCAGAGGTTTTGCCTTGGCTCTAGGAGACTAATTTTGTGTCTCTTGTAATTTGATAATTGACTTGATGAAAGACTAAATAAGAAAAATAAGAAAAAGACATAAGTATCTCAAGTAAGCTCACAAGTAATTATCAAGAAGAGAATTTGTATTAATCTACCAGCACGTCTACCAGCCCTACAAAATCTCAAGATCTTCTTCCTCTAAATCTAAAAATGAAAACTCAAAAATAGATGAAATCACTTCACTTATTAGAAACCTTTCAAATAGGATTTCTAAGATAGAAACACAACCTAGAACAATCCAACAAACTATTGCTAGACCCCAAACACAGATTCAAGGTCAGTTTAAAAAGGCCCCTCAATTACAAATTCTTCAGAGACCAAACAATGATCAACAAGTATCTACACCGTTGTTGATTGATGACCAACAACCTAATGATAATACTTTATCAATCACTGAAGATATTAACAACATAGACAATACATCTATTCAGACTGCTATTGCCCCTGTCCCTCAAAGTCAAATCTCTCTAGAAGACCAAGATACTTCTCAGGTCTTTAAATACCAAGCCTTTTTTGAATTTTTGATTGTAGAACTTAACAGAAGGTGTGACTTAAGACCTAGAGCAGGTCCTGGTAGACCTCCTAAAAACCCTGTCATAATTGAGCCTCAAGTGAAAACTGCTAAAACTCAAACTACTTATATTCAACCTCTAAATCAGCCAAATGATACTATACAAATTTTATAAAACTATATTGACTGCTTTTCATGTTGAAAAAGAGTTAGAAAGAGTTAAAAATATGTAAATTTCTGAAGATGTTCTATGCTAGATGCAAATTTACTTTAAACTTCTAGGGCCCAAATAGCAATCACATGAAAGTAAAATGCTGATAGAACATACCAATAGATCGATGGAAGACGAGCCAAAAATATACTAATCGTTTTGACAAACAGAGACGAATCATGGTGGTGTTACGACGATCAGCAGGATGCTTCAACCAGTGAAGTCTCCATTAGGTCCCAAATGTATCACACAACCCCAAGACGACTCATCAAAATGCTGCATCAAGAATGCTGCACCAAATGAAGCCCTAACGTTGCAGCATCCGTGAGAGAAGAGAGTGCCTCCAAAAAAATGTGTGTAGAAATGACCTCCAAGTCTCCAATATAGATATACAGCTGTGGGGGTGTGTGACACATCTCTTAGGCATGTGGGATAAATCTGGCCGACCTTGCACATGTGGAATAAATTCAAAATAAATGTTCTGCTCATCCGATCAAGATGATGTTTAGATCGATCTTGCACCTCTTCGAAAGAGGAATGCAATAAAAATATTGGCATCGTTATCTAAGCAGTACAACATGGAGTTTGGACCTAGTTTCCCAAAATTAACACTCCCTCTCAACTACGGTGAACTCCATCCACCTGTGCCATCCAAACATTGTGCGTCATCCCGCTGTAACTTGCTTCGCTGGCTTCTTTATTTCAAAACGGTGAGTTACAAAGACATCACTCTCGGCTGACCCGAAGTCATCTAAAAAGTCTGAAACCTCTATAGGACTCAAAGGAGTCTCATACTAACCCAAAGTTAGTTTAACTGACCCGAAGTCAGTTGGACGTCCGAAACCTCACTTGGACTGAAGAGAGTCATATACTAACTCAAAGTTAGTTTAACTGACCCGAAGTCAGTTGGAGGTCCGAAACCTCACTAGACTTGATCCTAGATTAAGTGGTTGGACACGTGCCATCCTAGACATAGAGAGTACGATAATCTCCAATGTGTCCAACGGTCTTGCTATTGGTCTCTATCCACATTTCCCACCTCGTTGGCCAAATGAGAGGTACTTCCCATGAGTCTGGGACTCCATGGGTAGGATGCATATGGGCCACAGATCAAAGAGAGGGAAACCAACTCAATATCATCATGGTGGGGCGGAAGCACACCAACAAGGTTCGACAAGCCTAGCCTTGTGGTTTCTTATAGCTTCAAGAAGCTATCCCCAAAGTCCCCTTGGAGCTCCCAGAGCTCATCATCCAACATGACCCTCAACATAGGGTCGTTCCACGATTCCAAGATTCTCACAGAAGGTTAGAAACATGACCTTCCCCAAGGGCTTTGTGAGAATATCCGCGACCTGCTCATCATTTCCTATATGATTGAGCCTTACGTCGCCTTGTTGTACCATATCTCGGATAAAATGGTACCTAATATCAACATACTTGGATCGATCGTGGAACACGAGATTCTTTGACAAACGAATCCCCCTCTGGTTATCACAAAGGATAACGATGGTATCTAGCACATGCCCGAACAACTCACTAAAGAGCTTTCGCAACCAAATAGCTTCACAACAGGCCATAAATGCTGCAATGTATTCGGCCTCAGCGGTACTCAAAGTGACTGACTTCTGCTTCCTGCTTGAAGCAGAACCAAGTGTGAAACAACATCCAGATGTGCTCTTGCGATCCACCACACTGCTAGCCCAATCGACATCAGTATATCCATGGAGTCTCAAACTCCCGACAGTGTATCTCAGCCCATGGTTTGTCGTGCCCTAGATATATCTCAAGAGATTCTTAGCACCAACCCAGTGAATGTTATGAGGATCAACCATGTGTTGACTCAAGGTGTTCACTGCAAAACATACATTCGGACGGATGTTCACTAAGAACATCAGGGCCCCTACGAGTTGTCGATACTCGGTAGGATTTGCTAGCATGGGCCCAACAACTTTTCCACTCAACTTCTCAAAGTTGAGCTCCATCGGTGATGACACAGACTTACAATCCACCATAACAAAACTTTCCAGTAGCTTCACAATATATTTTCCTTGAGAAAGGAAAATCTCGCCAAGTCTCTGTCAGACCTCCAAGCCTAGGAAGTAATGAATCAGTGATAGGTCTTTCATCTCAAACTCGGAAGATAGCTCCCTCTTACACTGATGAATGAGAGGGTTAACACCTGTCAAGAAGAGACCGTCCACATACAAAACCAGAATGAGAGGTTTTTCTCTATCAAAGGTTTGGATCGGCATTACTTCGAGTGAAGCTCAGCTTCATCAAGTAGCTATCAATCCTCTTGTACCAAGACTTGGGTGCTTGCTTCAACCCATAGAGGGCTTTCTTCAACTTGCATACATGAGAGTCTCTATCCTAGACTTCGAACCCCAGAGGTTGCTTCACATACACCTCTTCCTTTATCGAACCATGTAGAAAAGGCGATCTTCACATCCATCTGATGCAGGTGCAAATATATCATCATAATCTATGCCTTCCTTTTGAGAGAAGCCTCGTGCAACAAATGTTGCCTTGTACTTTTCAGCACTCCCATCAGATCCATGCTTGATCTTATAGAGCCATTCTGAGGTGACAACAGCTTTGTCCTTCAGTCTCGGGACCACATCCCAGACATCGTTTTTCATAATGGACTTGTACTTTTCGAGCATATAATCCTTCCAAACTTGATGCTTTACGACTTCTTCAAATGATCCAGGCTCATATTGTACAATTGTACTCATGGCTGCTAGATACCCTTGGTTTCTATTCCGCTTCTTGCTTTCTCGGAATGTCCCCCTTTGGGGCCATATGTCTCTCGGCATCTTTGAGAGTGTCCTTGAGCCATGAGGGTCTTCTCTTATTTCTTCCAACAATGCCATTTTCTCAGGAGCATATACGGTTGTGGTCTCCCTCTTAATGCCAACTCCTCTTCAAAAGTCATTGAACTTATATGACTCACATTTAGTGCCATTATCAGTCCTCAAAATCTTGATCTTCTTCTTCAAGAAATATATCTAGGCCTTGCGAGAGAAGTCATCTATAAAAGTCGTGAAATAAGGACATCCTCCCAAGGATTTCACGGGTAGCATATCGGATGAGTCAGAACGTATCATATGTCTTTGTGACACTTGAGGAAAAAAGAAAGTCCCCTCTTATGCTTTCCTTTGGCACAACCGTGACAAACGCCTTAATGATTATTTTTGAATTTGGGCATCCCAAACACCAACTTCCTTGCTTCGAGAAGGGCTTTGTAATCATAGGCCCGAATCTTACTTACTCACTGTCAAGGCTTATTTATGGAATTATAGCCATACAAGTATCATAGCCATATGCTGTCATACATCTGTCATACACTGTCATATCACTAATTACAATGTTGCCATAATATTATCTTAGACATCACTATCATATTCATCATTGTCATATTGCCATACAGTATTGAAGATATCAAACTTCATGGTCAAATATATTTTTCCATATGCCACTGAAGATACCATAGATCAAGTTCATATATACTCTGCCATGTCTTATAGTGAGGTCATATATACTCTACCATATGTCACTATTCTAGTTAGGGCACACATAGATTTTGTCACAGCCCTAAACACTCCAACAGCTACCTTTGTATCTAGAAGACTGCGGTTTCACCTCCATACGCACCCCCCCTTCGTTGTTATAGATGGCACTCTATTTCTGCTTTGAGAAATACAGGGTTGCGGCCAAGTCTTCATTCAGAGATTAGAGTGGCTCAATACCCCTGCACACCTAGTTGCTCACAGGAGTTATGCTTCTCCAAAACCCTTGCACACTTTAACATCTGCCTTCTTACAGTAGATTTCCAAAGCACTGTACTTAAGGCTCAAATATCAACTCAACAAGTCTGCCTTCACATAATAATTATGTTGCTCCAACGTCACTGATCACAGGATTCGAACAATGTCTTTAACACAGTGATTTATCCTCACAAAATCACTATATATTAGGCCTTAAATCACTTAGTCCTATTCAACATTCAAGGAGAGACTTCCCCAAAACAACTCCAATGAATCTGCCTCTCTCTTGGATCAGAAAATACCACAAAACTAGTGTTGAGGCTATGTGACCCTATAAAACCTAACTTATTGTCATTTTTTCAGGGTCTCGTCCCTCTGCTTTAGCACAAAACATTACAGTGAATTTATCAGACTTCAAGACAGAATTATGAATGGCTATGTATGCTTAGAAGGAGCCCCAACTAGGGCACATAATATCTCAAAAACAACGACCTCAAATATGCTTGCACAAACCTGCTTCAAGGCATGAAAAAAAAACAGAAACTCATCTTCTAATCTGGGCAAACTCAGCCTTCATACAGACATTGGAAGGACCATAAAAATGCTTTAACTTCGATCCTTCTTAAGGTCTCAGGCTGGGAGAGACACTCCTCCTTCACACTGAGGGTAAGGGCTAAAAACAGCCCTTGAAATAGCCCACACAAGCCTTGCTGTTGTGGTATGGCCTGCGGCCTACCACACAACACTCCTGATGCAACATGCTGCACTCAAACACTATTATGGCCCTTGTAATATCCACACAAGGCATCCTACAGGTGGGTGTCCCTAGCAGCAGAACAAACTGACCTCAAAATCAAGGTAGAAGGCCTTGTTTGATTTGTGGCCTCCTAGTGATGACTGCAGCTGAGTTGGAGGAGCCTTTCTAGCCTTCTCTTACCTCCAAACAACCCTCCACAAGTTGTCGTAGCTTTAGCTACCCCCATGTCCTAAACAGACAACCAAAAACAACACAAAACAGACCCCAAACTCATCATCCAAGTCTGCGTCATTGTTGTTATATTGTAACTGGTTAGGGCACATTTATAAGCCTCAATCAACCACCAAAACAACCCTCCTTAGCTGCAGCCTAGTCTTGGAGAAGTGTTGGCACCCTTGACTGCTGTCTTGGGCATAGACAGCCTCTAAACAGCTCCACGCTGCCCTCCAAAGATGAGGCAGGGATTGCGGCCCACCGACAACAACATACGCTGCCATTCATCGCACCCAAGTCACTTCCACGCAGGCTGAAAAAACCTTTTATTGACTCGGCCCTCTAGGGTGCTACCTCGGCCTCCCCTCACAGCAATGCGGTCTTCAGAATAACCCTGAAACAGACCTCCAAAACCCACGCTGTCTTGTCTTTTCTCGCTGCAGCTAGGGCAAAGAATTTCTCCTCTCCAACGAGTCTTTCTCAAGTGTGAGTATTTCACAAATGGATGCTCTTAGATCTTTCCCAATAGATCGGTGATTGCTTTCAACAAAAGTTGGGCTTTGTCTTCACCTTCGCTCTAATACCATGTAAATTTCTGAAGATGTTCTATGCTAGATGCAAATTTACTTTAAACTTCTAGGGCCCAAATAGCAATCACATGAAAGTAAAATGCTGATAGAACATACCAATAGATCGATGGAAGATAAGCAAAAATATACTAATCGTTTTGACAAACAAAGATGAAGAATAATGGTGTTATGACGATCAACTGGATGCTTCAACCAACAAAGTCTCCATTAGGTCAGCCAACCAAATGTGTCACACAACCCCAAGACAGCTCATCAAAACGCTGCACCCAAGGAAGCCCTAACGCTGCACCATCCGTGAGAGAAGAGAGTGCCTCCAAAAAAATGTGTGTAGAAATGACCTCCAAGTCTCTAATATATATATACATCTGTGGGGGTGTGTGACACATTGTTAATATTGGACAATTAGGTCAAACTCCATGTTGTGATGCTCAGATGATGATGTCAATATTTTTATTGGATTCCTCTTTCGGAGAGGTGCAAGTGTTGAGATTTTGTGTATTTGGGGTAGCATCAGTTGTGCTCTAGGTCCCAAATTTTGAGGAAGGACTAGAGTTCACTTGATCTACAAGACCCAGAAATGGATTTGGGAAATTTCATTTGGTTTAGGAGATATTAAATTAATTAATTATTTTAATGTGTTTCCTAAGTTAAAACTTAGGAAAATAAAATAATTAAAGTGAATTTAATTAAACATGTGATGAAATTGTCTTAAGTCACACGGATCAAGCTTTCTTTTAATCTTAGCCATTGATTCAAGATCTGATCATGGTTGTTGGTTTCCCAACGAAAAAAGTATAAAGGAAAGGCTTGGGATGTTCTTAAAGAACACAGGAGGCGAACGCGACTAGTGAGATTCTGGGGGCGGGGGTTTGCTAAGAATACTCGGAAGTGTTTTGACTACGAGAGGGGGAATAGACCAAGGGGACCAGTCAGATCACGAGGTCTAGAATACCTGAGCGGAAAAGTGCGGCTCAAGGACAACACGAGAGGAGAGCAGCGCGACGGACAGTGCAAGGAAACCCTTTTGGTTGAAGACCCTCGGTACAGCCAGGCCTTTCGGGTGGCGACGGCGGGGTTTCTAGGCCTAGATTTGGCTGAGTTTTGTAAATCCTGTTTAAGGGTGTGGATCAGTCAATGTTTTGGCCCTAGATCAGCTAGTGAGCTGCAGATCTAGTGTTTTCTCTGTCGCGTTTTCCAGATTTGGAACCCAGATTTGTGTATTCAGAAGTATTCTTAATAATAGAACCCTCTAGTAGCCAGAGACCGGTTTTCCCACCTTGGGTTTTTCTGGGGACTATTTGTCCAGAAATAACTGTGTCACTTTGTCAATGTGTGCATGTGCTTATTCTAGATCTGAATTGGTAGAGATCTGTTATGTGTTTTTCTTTGATTTTAACTTGAATTTATTCAGTTAATAACTTGCATAAGTAGGAGGAGCTTAACTGGATTAACAGTAATAATTTCTGCATAAGATTTAAGACTCGAAAATTTCTACATGGTATCAGAGGAATTGTAGATCTAGAAGGGTCACTAGCAGGAGAAGCTGTAGGATCTAGCTGCAGAAAGCAGCCAAAAAAGCAGCAAAGAAGCAGATCTTAAGGGACAACGCAGTTTTCAGCAGCATATTCACGTAGAGGGAAGAGATTCACGCAGAGGGAAGGGTGATGCTGTGTGCTAGCAAGCCCGCACAATTACTGCGCAGAGGCAGCTCAGGAACAACGCTGGTTGGGTCTGAAGGCAGCCAGTGTGATTCAGATCTGAATCTGTCAGATCCAGAAAAGTTTGCAGAAATTCAGAAAAGCTGGTGGGGTTAAAACTCTGAAGATTTCAGATTTTTAGCCTTAGCACAAGTGACAAAGATTGGGAAGAGATCAGCGTCTCAGAAAGTTTCTTGCCAAAGAAAACTTAGAGTTTGATGAGAGGATCAAAGAAGAAGCTGAATCATAGTTGATTTGGTAGATTTCCAAGGAGGGAAATCAAGTGTCAGAGGAAGCAGAAGGCACTTGTTTCACCAAGGGCCTTGGATCCATTTATCTAGCAAAGAGAAAAGGAAGTTCCGACACATTCTGTGCAGATGGCTCCTCATGGACTACGTGATCAGGATAGGCTAGAGGGCCTCTCAAACTTTTTAGTTTGGAAAGCAAGGATCCTGATTGTCCTTGAGGCGTACAATCTAAGAGACCACGCAGAGCAGACTCTGGCCACACCGAAAGATGCGGATCTCCTTCGGAAGCATAAGGAAGCTACTGGGGATGCCAAGCGGCTGATTATGGACAGTATCATCGATCGTATTGTGCCACACATAGCTGAGAAGAAGACAGCTAATGAGATGTGGAAGGCCTTGAATTCCCTGTATGAGGGAAAGTCTGTCCAAAGAAAAATGTTGTTGGAGACCCAAATGAGGTCATTCATGATGGCCAAGGGAGAAGACATGGAGCACTTCGTCTTCAAACTACAGTCAATCAGTGATCAACTGATTGCAACGGGTGCAACGGTAGATGATGTTGTGATAGTCAGGATTGCCCTCAATGCAGTCATGGATGAGTGGGAAACCTTTGTCCAAAGTATCTTGGGCAGAGCGGACCTCCCAGATTGGGATAGCTTGTGGTCAATCCTGCGGCAAGAAGAACTACGCAGATTCACCAAGAGGCAACACAACCCCGCGTTGAGAAAAGTAAAGAAGGAAGAGGAGGAAAATGCAACCTTGGCATCAAAGAAGCAGCCAAGGAAGAAGAAGGATCTTTCAAAGATCAAGTGCTTCCAGTGTGGTGAAATGGGACATTTTTCCAGCCATTGTCCAGAGAAGAAAAGGGACAAGAAAGCATCTTCTTCCAAAGCAGCCGTGGCAGATGATGGGTCAGGAGATGATGCAGCCATGAGTGCTCATGAACCACGGAGGTGGGGTGACATGGATATGTAGAGGAGCTACATAGAAGAAAGGCAGGATCCTTGAGTAGCTCATCTCTTGGATCGCATGCGAGCTACGACAACCTTAATACAGTAGCGGGACAAGTGGAGCAGTGGGTGCATAGATCATAGATGAAGCAAACAGATGCAGATATGAAGACTAGAAGGAGCAGCGCAGAGCAAGGCAGTAGGAGCATAGAAGCAGCAGCAGCGCAAAGGCTAATGTGACTTTAGTAGCGCAGAGCAGAGCGGCTTACGCAGTGCAGAGTTGCAGCAGCGCAGAAGGCTTTAGAGGGACAACGTAGTGCAGCAGTAGCGTGATGGATTTTAGCACAAGGAGCTGATGTGACTTTAGTAGTGCAGAGGGAGTTTGATTATGCAGGCAAAGCTATAGCTGCGCATCGTTCTTTAGATGCCAGCACAGATCTGTAGCCTATGGAGCTTCAGTGATGAGGATGCAACCCATCTGACTTGTCTGTCAAAGATTGGGTAGGAGATTCAGTTGTTTCTCTCAACAATTGAAGTTGTAGTGCAACAGATCAGTAGTGGCAATGCTATGAGCAACACAAATGCAACATATTGAGAGGGAGCTGCAGTACAGAAGTTGCAGTGGCAGTGGTAGAGTCATGGGCAGCAGTACAGAATGGCAGCAGTAGTGCAGAGTTGAGTGGCAGCAGGCCAAGCTTCAGCAACATAGAGCTAGTACTCAAAGTCATGTAATGCATAGTGTGATGTATTGCTAGAGCACACCCTTGATGCTAAGAGGGAGTGTTGAGATTTTGTGTATTTGGGGTAGCATCAATTGTGCTCTAGGTCTCAAATTTTGAGAAGGACTAGAGCTCACTTGATCTACAAGACCCAGAAATGGATTTGGGAAATTTCATCTGGTTTAGGAGATATTAAATTAATTAATTATTTTAATGTATTTCCTAAGTTAAATCTTAGGAAAATAAAATAATTAAAGTGAATTTAATTAAACATGTGATGAAATTGTCTTAAGTCACACGGATCAAGCTTTCTTTTAATCTTAGCCATTGATTAAAGATTTAATCTTGGCTGTTGATTTGTCAACGAGAAAAGTATAAAGGAAAGGCTTAGGGTCATTTGTAAAGACACATAGAGGCAGAGAAGTGAAGCTAAGCTGAGATTCTAGGGCAGGGTTTGCTAAGAGTACTCAGAAGTGTTTTAGCTACAGAGAGGGGAATATAGACCAAGGGGATGATCTGATCCTGGGGTCTAGAATATACAAAGAGGCAGAGAAGAGATCAGCTCAAAGACAACACAGAGGAAGGCAACAGTAGCAAGGACATCGTAATTTTCAGGAAACCCTTCAGGGGTTATGCAGAGAACCTCAAAGGCTGATGCAGAGCCTTTCAGGGGCGGCGCTGGGGTTTCTAGGCCTAGATTTGGCTGAGTTTTGTAAATCCTGTTTGAGGGTGTGGATCAGTCATTGTTTGGGCCCTAAATCAGCCAGTTAGTTGCAGATCTAGTGTTTTCTCTGTTGGGTTTTCCAGATCTGGAACCCAGATTTGTGTATTCAGAAATATTCATAATAATAGAACCCTCCAGCAGCGGGAGACCGGTTTTCCCACCTTGGGTTTTTCTGGGGACTATTTGTCCAGTAATAACTGTTACTTTGTCAATGTGTGCATGTGCTTATTCTAGATTTGAATTGGTAGAGATCTGTTATGTGTTTTGCTTCGATTTTAACTTGAATTTATTTAGTTAATAACTTGCATAAGTAGGAGGAGATTAACCGAATTAACAGTGATAATTTCTGCATAAGGTTTAAGACTTAGAAATTTCTACAACAAGATCGATCTAAAGCTCATCTTGATCCGATGAGCAGAACATTTATTTTGAATTAATTCCACTTATGTGCAAGGTCAGCCAGAATTGTAATGTAGGCTTGAAGCCCTAATAGATGTGTCACACACCCTCATTGATGGATATATATTGGTCAACGTTGGAGGACATTTTCATCATCACTCATCACACATTCTCTCTCTGCATCTGATTGGTTCGATCATCATCTTGGAGGCATCTTTTCACTCACACGTGGGAAAAGGCAATAGCTAGGGTTTCCAGCACAGAATTGACCAGCATTGACTTTGGTCAACGCTTGGTCAAATTGACCTGAAACTCTCCCAAAACTTCGATCTCCTCAATTCGCATTTTTGGGCACAAAAACTGAGGCTAGACGTCGACTTTGACTTGGTTGCATTGACTTTTCTGTTGCTTCTGTTCTACGTTGACTATTGATTGGACAATGTTGACTTTCGTTGACTGTTGTAGAGTTGTCTGAGAGGGTTGTGTGACACATTCAGGTTGGCTGACCGTGAGGAGACTTTGATGGTTGAAGCATCTTGTTGACCATCGTAATGCACCACAAAACATATTTTGCTGATCAAGTTAAGTGTATTTTTGGCTTGTCTTTCGTCGATTTATTGGTATGTTCTATCAGCATTATACTTTCATGTTTATGTGATTGCTATTTGATATCGGGTATAAAGTAAAGTTGCATCAAGCATAGAACATCTACAAAAATTTACATGGTATCAGAGCTGAAGGTGAAGATAAAGCCCAAGTTTGTATTGAGAGCAATCATCGAAGAAGGACCAAGGACTCATGGGTACCTCAAATTATAATGGCTCCAAAGCTGATGACAAGTTGACTGGCAAGGCTGACTTTCATGCTTGGAAGATGTCTTTGGATTTAATGTTGGAAGACCAAGATGTCATGGACTATGTGCAGGGTAAAATCCAAGAGCCTTCATCATCTGCACCTGCTGCCACCAAGTCAAAATATAAGAAAGGGGAAATCAAAGCAAAGCTGATCATCCGAGATTCCATCCATAAGAGTCTAGTTGCCTACATCTCTGAGCTGCACGCATTTAAGGAGATGTATGATAAGTTGGTCAATATGTTCAGGGCCAACAATGCAAATCAAGTCTTTTTCTTTAAGAACCAATTGAACCAATTGAAAAATCTTAAGAAAGGTAGGGATGAATCTGTTCTTTTTTATTTTATGAAATTGAACGAAATCAAGAATAATCTTCTGGCCATTAGGGAAACAATAGCTGATCGAGAAATGGTTCTCACTGCACTTGGAGGTCTCCCCTCTGAATGGCATGTATTCATTCCTACCATTCTCAATAACAATGTGATTCTTGATTTTGATGAAGTATTGTCGAGATGCACTCAAGAAGAAACAAGAATGATGGAATATGAAAAGGAAGGTAATGCTGCCTTCACCGCTCATGCTAAGAAGAAGAACAATGGTGGTCCGAGGAACCATGGAAGAGTAGGCGAAAAAGGAAAGAAAGGAAGATGTTACACATGTAACAAGACTGGCCACTATGCTAGAGAATGCCCTAATAGAAGGAATTCTCCTGGGGATGATGATAACAACAACAACAAGAATGGAAATCAAAGGAACAACAGGTTCAAAGGGAAGAGGAAGGCTCTCTCTAATCGTAATGAAAATGGGAAACCTTTCAAAAGGTCAAGAAATTCCAGGTATGAGGAATCTAATGTTGTTGATGATAAGGAAAATAAATTCATTCTTGTATTTGCCCTCTCTACTACATCTCCACCTAACACCATGGATGTCTGGTTGATTGATAGTGGTGCTTCAAGGCACCTCACTAGGTTTAAGGAAGCACTTTCTGATTTGGTTGAGAAGGATACTAATCTGAAAATTATCCTTGGAGATAATGCCACATATCCCGTGAAAGGGATAGGGATTGTGACCCTCCACTTATCTCAAGGTCAATCCTCCGCTTGCAAGATGTACTATATGTACCTGATTTGAAGAAGAACCTTGTGTCTATTTCGGTCATGGAAGACAAAGGTTTCAATGTGGCATTCGTCGATGGGAACATACGCATCTAGAAGAAGAGTTTCAAGGAAACTCTCACGATTGGGTTTAGAGTTGATACACTCTACCAGGTTGGAGGAAGTCCATTGGGGGCTATGACACGTGATACAATTCTTCAAACCAAATCAAGGCACCAGATGTTTGGACACTTTCATTACAAAGCCCTTCCCGAAGCAAGGAAGGTGGTGACAGGGATGCCCGAATTCAAAAATGATCATGAAGGTGTATGTCAGGGTTGTGCTGAAAGAGAAGTGGAAATTTTCCACGATGTTACCTTTGATGAAGATGCTTCCCTGAGGAAAGTGATAAACCTTCCGAGCTCTGAGGAAGATCATGATGTATGATTTGGGAATCAGGAAGAACCGAAGGATGAGATGATGCCTGATGTGGAAGGACCGATGGACCTCATTGATCCACCTCCTTCAATGAAGAGAAGAACCTCATGGCTCCAGGATACTCTCGAAGATGCCGAGAGACATATGGCCTCAAGGGGGACATTCTGTGAAAGCAAGAAGCCGAATAAATACCAAGGGTATCTAGCAACCATGAGTACAATCGTACAATATGAGCCTGGATCTTTTGAAGAAGCCATAAAGCATCAAGTTTGGAAGGATGCTATGCACGAAGAGTACGAGTCCATTACGAAGAATGATGTCTGGGATGTGGTTTCGAGACCGAAGGACAAAGCTGTTGTCACCTCAAAATGGATCTATAAGATCAAGCATGGATTTGATGGTAGTGCTGAAAAGTTCAAGGCAAGATTCGTTGCCTGAGACTTTTCTCAAAAGGAAGGCGTAGACTATGATGCTATATTTGCACCTGTGGCTCGATATACCACCATCTGATCTATTATTTCCCTTGCTACTATGCAAGGATGGAGTCTACATCAGATGGATGTGAAGACTGCCTTTTTGCATGGTTTGATAAAAGTAGAGGTGTCTGTGGAGCAACCTCTGGGGTTCGAAGTCCAGGATAGAGACTCTCATGTATGCAGGTTGAAGAAAGCCCTCTATGGGTTGAAGCAAGTCCCCAGGGCTTGGTACGAGAGGATACATAACTACTTGATGAAGCTGGGCTTCACTCGTAGTAATGTTGATCCGAACCTTTACTTCAAGGTTAATAGAGAAAAGCCTCTCATTCTGGTTCTCTATGTGGACGATCTCTTCCTAACAGGTGCTGACCCTCTCATTCATCAGTGTAAGACGGAGATCGCTTCTGAGTTCGAGATGAAGGACCTAGGATTGATGCATTACTTCCTAGGCTCGAAGGTCTGGCAGAGACCTGGCAAGATTTTCCTCTCTCAAGGAAAATACATTGTGAAGCTGCTGGAAAGATTTGGAATGATGGACTGTAAGTCTGTGTCGACACCGATGGAGCTCAACTTTAAGAAGTTGAGTGGAAACGCTGCACGGCCCGTGCTAGCAAATCCTACCGAGTATTGTCAACTTGTAGGGGCCCTGATGTTCTTAGGGAGCATCTGTCCGGACATATGTTGTGCAGTGAACACTTTGAGTCAACACATGGTTGATCCTCATAACATTCACTGGGTTGGTGCCAAGAAACTCTTAAGATATCTCTGGGGCACGATAAACCATGGGCTGAGATACAATGCCAGGAGTTTGAGACTCCATGGATATACTGATGCCGATTGGGCTGGCAGTGTGGTGGATCGCAGGAGCACATATGGATGCTGCTTCACACTTGGGTCTGCTTCGAGCAGGAAGCAGAAGTCGGTAGCTTTGAGCACCGTTGAGGTCGAATACATTGCAGCATGTATGGCCTATTGTGAAGCCACTTGGTTGCGAAAGCTCTTCAGTGAGCTGTTCGAGCATGTGCTAGATGCCACCGTTATCCTTTGTGAAAAACAGAGGACGATTCATTTGTGAAATAATCTCGTGTTCCACGATCGATTCAAGCATAATATCTGGTACCATTTTATCTGGGATATGGTACAACGAGGCACGGTAAGACTCGATCATATAGGAACTGATGAGCAGGTCGCGGATATTCTCACAAACCCCTTGGGGAAGATCATGTTCCTAACCTTCTGTGAGAATCTTGGAATCGTGGAACGACCCTATTTTGAGGGTCCCGTTGGACGATGAGCTCTGGGAGCTCCAAGGGGCTTTGGGGATAGCTTCTTAGAGCTATAAGCAACCACAGGGCTAGGCTTGCTGAACCTTGTTGGTGTGCTTATGCCCCACCGTTATGATATTGAGTTGGTTCACCTCTCTCTGATCTATGCCCCACATGCATCCTACCCATGGAGTCCCGAACTCATGGGAAGTACCTCTCATTTGGCCAATGAGCTGGGAAAAGCTAGAGACTAGTAGCAAGACTGATGGACGCATCAGAGATTGTCATACTCCCTATGTCTAGGATGGCACGTGTCCAACCACTTGATCTGGGATCAAGTCTAGTGAGGTTTCAGACCTCCAACTGACTTCGGGTCACTTAAACTAACTTCGGGTTAGTATATGACTCTCTTGAGTCCAAGTGAGGTTTTGGACCTCCAAATTACTTCGAGTCAGTTAAACTAACTTCGGGTTAGTATGAGACTCCTTTGAGTCCTATAGAGGTTTCGGACCTCTGAGATGATTTTATCAGCCGGGAGTGGTGTCTTTGTGACTCACATTTTGTTCTGAAATAAAGAAGCAGCGAAGCAAGTTACGGCAGGATGATGCACGATGTTTGGATGGCATAGGTGGATGGAGTTCTCCCTAGTTGAGAGGGAGTGTTAATTTTGGGCAACTAGTTCCAAACTCCATGTTGTGATGCTCAGATGACGATGCCAATATTTTTATTGGATTCCTCTTTCAGAGAGGTGCAAGGTCGATCTAAAGATCATCTTGATCTGATGAGCAGAACATTTATTTTGAATTAATTCCACTTATGTGCAAGGTCGGCCAAAATTGTAATGTAGGCTTGAAACCCCAACAAGTGTGTCACACACCCTCATTGATGGATATATATTGGTCAACGTTGGAGTACATTTTCATCATCACTCATCGCACATCCTCTCTCTACATCTGATTGGTTCGATCATCATCTTGGAGGCATCTCTTCACTCACACATGGGAAAAAGCAGCAGCTAGGGTTTTAGACTGTTCTAGGGTTTCCAACGTAGAATTGACCAGCGTTGACTTTGGTCAACACTTGGTCAAATTGACTTGAAACTCCCAAAACTTCGATCTCCTCAATCTGCATTTTTGGGCACAAAAATTGAGGTTGGACGTTGACTTTGACTTGGCTGCATTGACTTTTCTGTTGCTATTGTTTTGCGTTGACCGCTGACTGGACAACGTTGACTTTCGTTGACTTTGGGTTGACTGTTGTAGAGCTGTCTGAGAGGGTTGTGTGACACATTCTGGTTGGCTCACCGTGAGGAGACTTTGCTGGTTGAAGCATCCTGTTGACCATCGTAACGCACCACAACACATATTTTGCTGATCAAGTTAAGTGTATTTTTGGCTTGTCTTCTGTCGATCTATTGGTATGTTCTATCAGCTTTTTACTTTCACGTTTATGTGCTTTCTATTTGATATCGGGTATAAAGTAAAGTTGCATCAAGCATAGAACATCTACAAAAATTTACACACATCTCTTAGGCATGTGGGATAAATCTGGCCGACCTTGCACATGTGGAATAAATTCAAAATAAATGTTCTGCTCATCTGATCAAGATGATCTTTAGATCGATTTTGCACCTCTCCGAAAGAGGAATCCAATAAAAATATTGGCATCATCATCTGAGCAGTACAACATGGAGTTTGGACCTAGTTGCCCAATATTAACAAATTCATATTCCACTTTCAGAACTTTCTAAAAATCCTGGATATAAGTGTCAAGTTTCAAAATGGATCCAAAACTCTAGTGTGGACGCTGAAGGGGATATTATTAGTCTGCAAAATGAAAGACCCACTATAGCTTTTGGTCCTAGCTCTGACATGATTGATGAATCCATACCACCTTTTTACGTGACTTTAAAAGTACACGACTCTTTACTATACAATTGTATGTTGGATTCTGGAGCTTCACATAATCTAATGCCAAAGGTTATTATGGAGCAACTTAATTTGGAAATCACTCGAACTTATCATGACCTATATACCTTTGACTCTAAAAGAGTGCAATGTTTAGGACTTATAAAAGACCTAGTGGTAACCTTACACGAAATTCCAGTTAAAATTGTTGTATTAGACACAGTAGTCACTGATATTCCCTCTAATTTTGGAATACTTTTATCAAGATCATGTTGTGTCAAACTAGGAGGGAGTCTTCAAATGGATATGTCTTTTGCCACTATTGCTGTATATGGGGGAGAAAACCTAAGGTTATACAGGGAAGTCAAATATTTAAACACTATCTGCAAAGCAGATCAAGCTAGAAACCTTCCTATTTATGCAGTTGACCAAGACTTTAGTTGCTTCCAACTATCTTCAAATACTTCAAAGAATTCTCAACTTAAGATTGAAGATGTAGTTGAAACTCCTAAATCTGTTCAAACTGATATTTGGAAACTTTTCTTTGATGGATCTTGTACCAAAGATGGAGCTGGAGTAGGTATTGTTTTAATCTCACCTGAGAAAGAGAACATCACTCAATCATGTAAGTTAGATTTTGAGGTCACAATTAACGTTGCTGAATATGAAGCTTTTATACTAGGATTATAGTTTGCTAAAAGTTTAAAGGTACAAAATTTAAGTGTCTTTACTGATTCAGAACCTATAGTAAGACAGGTTAGGAATCTTTGTCAAACAAAGCATCCTAGGCTCAAGTCTTACAAATGAAGTTTGGGATACAATTGAAAACTCCTTTAATGCTTTTAACATAACTTTTATTCCTAGAAATGAAAACATTCATCCAGATTCCTTAGCTGTTTCTGCTAGTTCTTTTAAGATACCAAACCAAATTTATATACAATATCAAATTCAAGTCAAATATAGGCCATCCATTCCAGATAATCTGAAGTATTGGCAAATATTTGAAGATGATGAACAACTGAAATCATTTCTCCAAGTTATTGATGGATTTTCTGTCTTACAAATTGAAGAAGATAAATTAGACATGAATGAAGCTACTAAAGAAAAAGAAAATTCAGATCTAAGTACAAAAGTAGTTGATCATGATATTATACAATTGTTAAATAATTTTATTCCCAAAGGCCTTGTTTCTTTAGAAAAGCTATTTGATCAAAGTGATGTTCCTATAAACCCACTTTCTGCTTCTCTAGAAGATGATATTGAAGAAACTAACATTGGGATTGATGAAGAGATTAAAAATATTAAAATTTGTGTATCTTTAACTCCTGAAGTTAAAACTGAATACATTAAACTTCTTAAGAATTACAAATATGTTTTTCTTGGTCTTATGTTGATTTGAAAACTTATGACACATCTCTCATAGAGCATAAAATCCCATTAAAACTTGAAGCAAAACCTTATTAACAAAAACTAAGAAGAATTAATCCAATTTTGCATCCTACTATAGAAAAAGAACTTAAGAAGATTTTAGATGCCTAGATAATTGTTCCCATAAGATACTTTGATTGGATAGCCAATTTAGTTCCTGTAAGAAAAAAGAATGGTGAAATTAGACTCTGTGTGGACTTCAAAAACCTTAATAGATCATTTCTAAAAGATAACTATCCACTCCCAAAGATGGACTAGTTACTCCAAAGGGTTTTGGGTGCTAATAGACTTTCCATGCTTGATAGCTTCTCTGGTTATAATTAGATAATGGTAAATCCAGAAGACAGAGAGAATATGGCCTTTACTATACCCTGGGGTACATTTATGTATGCTAGGATGCCTTTTGTCCTATCAAATGAAGGAGCAACGTTCCAGAGAGCTATGGACTTAGCCTTTGTTGGAAAGGTAAATAAATTTATTGTTATTTTTTTTGATGATTTAACTATTTTTTCTGAATCAGATCAGAAACATTTAAAGCACTTGATGAAAGTTTTTGACAGGTGTAGAAAATTCAGAATATCTCTCAATCCTAAGAAGTCCTTGTTTGCCATCAAAGAAGGAAAGTTACTAGGTCATATCCTTTCGAAGGATGGAGTAGTTATAGATCCCAAAAGAGTTTCTGCTATTCAATCATTATCATTACCTAGAAATAAGAAAGAAATTCAAGCCTTTTTAGGAAAAATTAACTTCTTGAGAAAATTCATCCCTAACTATGCTGAAATAGTTAAAGACATTACAGATATGCTAAAAAAGAATCATGAAGTTAAGTGGACCATCCCTGCTAGATATACTTTTGATCAAATAAAGAAGGCCATCTCTGAAGCTCCTACCTTAGCTAGTCCAAATTACTCTGAACCTTTCAGTATATTCTCCTTTGCTTCTGAAACTACTCTTGTTGTTGTTCTTTTGCAAAAAAATGAAGATTATCATGATCAACCAATCACATTTTTTAGCAAGGTCATGCGAGACGCTGAACTCAAGTATGATTATTGAAAAACAAGCCTATGCCTTAGTCCAAGCCTTAAAATATTTCAGAATGTATGTCCTCCATTCTACCATTATTGCTTATGTCCCTAATAGTGCTGTAAAAATTTTTCTTACACAACCAGACACTGATGGAAGAAGAGGAAGGTGGATCACTCAAATCCTTGAGTTTGACCTTACTATTAAAACCACTTAGTTAGTAAAGGGACAAGGTTTAGCTAAATTTTTAGCTGAATCCAATTGCAAAGTGTTAGGCATAAATTCTGTTTTTGAAATATCCGAGAAGCATACACAAGAACCTTCTTTAAATTTAGAAAGGGAGAATCCACAAGAACCTTCCTTAAATGTAGAAGGGGAGAATCCACAAGAACCTTTCCAAGATTCTCAAGGAAAGAACCCACCAGAACCTTCTCCTTCAACTCAAAAAGTTCCTATTCACATTGATGAAAAGTTTGTACTATCAGATTGGTATGCAGATATTGTACATTTTCTGACCAAAATTTTGAGTGTCCTGAGTTTTCAAAGATCCAATGCAAAACACCTAAATTGAAATCTATCAAATACTGTATTATCAATGCCAACTTGTACTGAAAAGATCCTCTCAACATTCTGTTACTTTGTTTAATAGAAACAAAAACAAAAGGAATCATTGATCAGTTTCATGCAAGGATATGTGGGGGGCATTATGCTTGGAGAGCCACAACATACAAAATACTAAGAGCAGGATTCTATTGGTCCACTATGTTTTCACAAGTGGGAGCAAAGATTAGAGCTTGCGTTCCATGTCAGATGTTTGCTGGTAAGCAAAAACTAGTAGCCCTTCCACTAGTTCCAGTGGTTGTCTTAGCACCATTCCTTCAATGGGGACTAGATTTTATAGGGCAAATTCACCCAACTTCAAGTAATCAGCACAGATGGATTTTAACTGCCACATACTATTTCACCAAGTGGGTGGAGGCCATTCCAGTAAAAAATGCCACAGATTCAGTAGTAATCAAATTTATTGAAGAAAACATTCTCTCTAAATTTGGTTGCCCTCAACAAATAGTGACTGACAATGCCACACCATTCAGTAGTATAAAGATGATTGAATTTTGCCAAAAATATCAAATTTTACTACATCATTCAACCCCTTATTATCCTCAAGGAAACGGTCTTGCAGAATTATCTAACAAGAGCCTAGTTAAAGTGATCAAGAAAACTTTACAAGATCATAAGAAAAATTGGGACGGTCATCTTATCTATGCAGTTTGAGCAAACAAGATTTCTCCCAAAAGATCAACAGGTTAATCTTCATTTCAACTAGTCTATGGTAAAGATGCCATTTTTCCTACAAATTTGGCTTTCCCTGTGCTTAAGTTTTTACAAGAGTCTACTGATGAATCTGATGACTTCTCTAGAAGAATAAATCAAATTATTGAATTAAATGAAAACAGAGATGAGATTTGTTAAAATTTGGGTACTAGAGGACAAGTGGTTCCCTAAGGCTTTGATCTTTGGCCTAGGGAAAAGTGTCCAAATGTATTTAACTTTTTCTCCTAAAGTGACTTTATAAGTGGTAAAGTCAAACCTAATTTAAAAGTGACTTTATAAAGGATAAAGTTACTAAGTCTAATTGTAAAGTGACTTTATTAAAGTCAATGTGAAATTAGAAAGTGAAAAAGTGACTATAGGAATAAAAGGCTAAGTGGGTCTTTATTTAAGTGGGGTGAATTAAAAAATAGAAAGTGAGATTGAAATGCACATTTAATCTCGGCCCTAGATCTAAAGCTATCTCAGCCATTGGATTTAGGGATTCCCCAAAAGTCACTTAGGGTTAGATCTCCAAGTGACCATCGAGTTCCTTCTTATAATCTCTTGTTGACATATCAACGACCAGGATTAGATCTTAATTGATGGCTCAAATTATCTTGGACTCGATCCTTGCTTTTATCTAGAAGATTCACACCCGACTTAATTAATACCCTTTAATTAATCATTTTTAATAAGTTTAGACTTGGGAAATATTAAAAACTGATTAATTATTTTAATTAAGTCATTTTTGGATGGAATTTTCCCAAACGATTATGCGTCTTGGAGAATGCCTATGTCTTAGCCTTTTTGCAAAATCTCAAGGCTAAAGCACACCTGATGCTACAAAAATCAACAATGTGTGCAGACTGAAGAAAGCTCTTTACGGGCTGAAGTAGGCTCTCAAGGCATGGTATGGTCAGATTGATAGCTACTTGCAGTAGATGGGATTAGTCAAGAGTGACCCAGATCCCAAATTTTACTGCTTGATGGTAGAGGGTGAGCCAATCATCCTAGTATTGTATGTGGATGATCGCTTCTTGATAGGATCATCAGGGCTCATAGAGGACTACAAGAGGAACCTCGCAACAGAGTTTGATATGAAGGATTTGAGGTTGATGCACTATTTCCTAGGGTTGGAAGTGTGGAAGAAAGACGAGGAGATCTTCCTTGGGAAGGGAAGATACGCTATGAATATTTTGAAGAGGTTTAGAATGCAGGATTATAGAACCATGTCTATGCCCATGATCACAAACTGGAAGAAGATCGATGCATCAGATGACAAGGATGTCGACCCTAGGGTTGTGGGGGAGTCGCTCCCCCCCCGAACCCGCTCCCGAATCGCGCTCCCTTCGAGAGCAACTCGGGAGCGAACCGGGAGCGTGCTCTTGAAATTGCTCCCGCAGGGGAACCATTTTTGGGAGAGAAATTTTCGCTCCCCAGCCTTTTTGCAATTTTTTTTCAAAAAAAATCCAAATGCAATGATTTTTTAAAGAAACAGTGATTTTGAGTGGGGCATCCTAATGATCAATCCTATGGCCCTAGTATTGATATGTGATTCATGGTATTGTTAAATTCTTAAAGTAAAAGTGGCATTCTCCTTAATCTTCATTTTCATCCTTTTACTTAAATTTTTAACATTACCGTGAAATGACTCAGGATGTTTGAGATTGGTTCCGATCTCATTGGATTTCATATGGAGAAAGTATAAATTTAGATCTCATTCAAAATCTAGCAGACTTATCAGTTTTCAGGATTTTAGGATTGGGGGGATTGCAATGTTTCCATTGGATTTTGTCATGTATTAGGGTATGGAACCCGTATTTAATCAAGAGCACCAATCCCTATGTGTACCTTGATGTTAGTGACATTGGTTGTCAAACTCCTCTATCATGACTCCTAAAAATGTACCCATCACTCAAACAAAATCTTGACTTGACATGCTATGTTTTTTCTATCTTATGTTAATGCTTAGAGGGTGATATTAATGACAAAGATCCCTATACAGATCCAGAGGTAATGACAAAGATACCTTTGGATATCAATGCTTAGAGGGTGATATTACTGACAACCCTAGGAAATCTACCCTAAGCAGTGATATTACCCAAACGATTTATGCGTCTTGGAGAATGCCTATGTCTTAGCCTTTTTGCAAAATCTCAAGGCTAGAGCACACCTGATGCTACAAAAATCAACAATGTGTGCAGACTGAAGAAAGCTCTTTACGGGCTGAAGCAGGCTCTCAAGGCATGGTATGGTCGGATTGATAGCTACTTGCAGTAGATGGGATTAGTCAAGAGTGACCTAGATCCCAACTTTTACTACTTGATGGTAGAGGTTGAGCCAATCATCCTAGTATTGTATGTGGATGATCGCTTCTTGATAGGATCATCAGGGCTCATAGAGGACTACAAGAGGAACCTTGCAACAGAGTTTGATATGAAGGATTTGAGGTTGATGCACTATTTCCTAGGGTTGGAAGTGTGGAAGAAAGACGAGGATAATATCAATGCTTAGGGTTGGAAGTGTGATATTACTGATATAGATAATAGATTTACTCGTCTTTTCTAGTTTCTAGTAGCTTTTATAATTGTTGACTCTTTCATATTTATTATGATATTTTTTGTAAACAATATATGACAATTTAAGTTTGAAGTTTGAAGTTGGAAATTATAACTCATTGGTAATGAATTATGAATATGATGCTTCATGAAAGTTGAAAGTTGTTTCTTTTCATTTCATTTTATAACATTTCATTTCATGTTAGATATTCTTTGTTGTAATGGTTACACTTAGCTTACAAGTACAACTTTGGTGATCAATGATTGTAAATGTTATATATTGAATTTTGAAAGCTTGAAACTTTAAGATTGATGAATCATGAGACTCAACATGTTTTATGTTACTTACTTGTGGACGTGGTTGATGAAGATTATAACTTCTAGATGATTGATGTTATATGGCTCAATCTATGTTTTATGCTTTTTTATATCTAATTCATCATTCTACATGCTTTTGTTGACATATATGCATCAAAATATAAAAAATATATATATTATATAAAAATTCGCTCCCTGATTCGATCCCAAACCGGGAGCTTCTGAAAATGTCGCTCTCTCTCCCGCTCCCCGTTTTCGCTTTCGCTCCCAAGTAACCTTGGTCGACCCCACCTTGTATAGACAACTTATCGGTTCTCTCATGTATCTAGTTAGCACTAGGCTAGATATTTGCTTCGCAGTCAATACCCTCAGTCAGTTTATGGTAGAACTGAAGAGGGTACATTGGGCAGCAGCGAAGCATATTTTGAGGTATGTGCGCGGCACAATTGAGTATAGGTTGAGATATACCCTAGGGGATGACGTTAGACTATGTGAGTTCACAGATGTAGATTGGGCAGACAGTTCAATGGACAGGAAAAGTACCTCTGGGTACTGCTTCAACGTTGGATCAGGGATGGTTTCTTGGTGTAGCAGGGACTAGAAGTCAATAGCACTGAGCTCTACAGAAGTAGATTACATGGCAGCAAGCACAACTACGTGCAAAGCAATATGGATTTGGAAGCTGCTAGTAATCTTGTTCAGGTAGAGGATGGAGGCAACCAGTGTCTATTGTAATAATTAGAGTTGCATTAAGCTCTCTGAGAATCCAATGTTTCATGACAGGTCGAAACACATAGATATTTGGTGCCACTTCATTACAGATTGTGTATAGCGTGGAGCGGTCCAGCTACAGTATGTTCCTACAAAAAAGCTGGCTACAGATATACTCATGAAAGCTTTGGGGAGAGCTAAGTTTGTCTATTTAGAAAACAAATGGGTATGTTGGAGTATCTGTTTCAGTTGCAGGGATAGATTATTTTGGATGCTTCTCAGTTGTAGTTGTTGTAGTTGCAACAACAATAGATGAAAGGGAGTTGCAGTGCAAATGTACTGTTGATAGTAATACAGTAGTGTCAACAACAACACAGATGCAACATCAGAGTTGCGCAGTGGTTGGTGGGCAGCAACATCCAGACATTAGTAGCATGACAAAGGATGATACAGATACAAAGTGTTGTGGTAGGGTGTGCAACACTAGAACATAGTCCTTGCTAGAAGGGAGTGTCAGATTTTGTAGCATCAGATGTGTTTTAGCCATGAAATTTGGTGGAAAGGCTAGAATACATGAGATCTCCAAAACCCAGAAATTGTTTCTGGAAATTGCATCTAGAGATGGATTAATTAGATTATTAACCAATTTTTAAATATTTATAAAGTCTAAACTTAGGGAATATGTTTAATTAATCAGAATTAATTAAGTGAAGGCGATAATTCTCAAAAAACTCATACGAATCGACTCCAAGATGATCCTAGCCCTTGATTAAGTTTTAATCTTGGTCCTTGGTGCTCCAATAGAGGATTATAAGAGGAAGTCGATAAGCACTCAGAGAATACACCAATTGTAGATACTCAGTGATCTAGGCAGTTCGATTTTCTAGTAGCAGGTGATTTAGCAGTGAGATCGAGCTAGTGATCAAGTAGCAAGTGGCAGAGGGGCGACATAGAGATTTTTCCAGAGGAGTTAGAAGAGGAGGCCAAAATTATTTCCAGAGGGCCTAGGCAGAGACTTCTAGTAGCTAAGACAGGCAGAACGTCTGATTCAAAGGGAGTTTCGGACTAAGCGTATAAGGAACTGCACAAGGCTTGTGTAGAAGGTGGCACAGTTCATTCTGGGGGTCAGTTTTTGAGCTCGAACTAAGCCGAGATTGCTTGGAGAGGAGTGTAAAATTCTCTCATATTTTGGCCAGCATTTCTCTCGGATAGAAACGATAGTTTGGCGTCATTTTATTGTACTTCGAATTTCTGCTGCATAATAATAATAAAACCCTCATCTGCTGCACTTCCCAAGTTGGGATTTTCCGTAGACGATTGTCCTAATGGTGTCAAAATTTTGTGTGTGCTAGAATTTCTCAGTTTTCGGCTTTTGATTTTTCTGCTGTATTTTTATGGTGAAAATTACAGTTGTGATTTTATTTGTTGTTTTCCGTAGCAAATAAACTGCACAATTATAGATAAAATTTTCACAGATATCTAAAGTCTAAATACTTCCATTGTAGTAACATGATTTTGATATAGTTAACTTCATGCTTCTATATGTTTTTGGTTGTACTTGCCATTAAAGTTTTGCAGGTACATAATCTTCAAGATGTTGAAGATGTTCGTAAGTGAAGAGGACTTGATAATATTGGTAAGCATGATGAAGGAAGTTATGTGAGTGATGATGATTAAGATAACCTTGATACCGTAAGAAGGAATAGAAGCCATGAAAGGTTCTCCGATGTTATAAATGAAGGAAGTAGCTGATGTCCCTAAGTTAAGAGGGAGGATGGATAGTAGAAAGGGTATTTTGACAATGAATTCCTTGAAGTAAGAATGATGCCAAATGAATGAAAGTACTATCGATAAACGTTCGTGAAGTTGGAAACAAAAGACTTGAGGAAATCTGAAGATGTATTTGGTGTTGCTGAAGAAATGAAAGAAGAAAAGCTTCTAACTAGTTGCATATGAATAACTTGATATAAGTAGCATCAAGATGATTGAGGACACCTAAGGTTTGTGTTTACTTGTATGTATATTTGAAAGTTTATTATTAATTGGGGTTTGTGTTTGTATAGGTAAATCTCTCAATAAGAAGGTTGAACACTCTGGAAGCATGCTTAGACAAATGGATATATCTAGTTTGATAGGGAGAGTTGAAGCATCTAATGGTGGATGCTTGGGAGGAATTCTCTCTAGCGTATGTGTTGGATGTCTAGATACCAAAAAGGGAGGGTGGCATTGGTCATGGATCTCCGACCTTGGATATGCACCTAGATCCCGGGGTTGATGGTTAGCAAGTAAGTTTGATGGTACCTAGAGTGCTTGAAAGCTTGATTCTATCTTAGTCCCACCTAGATAGATTAAATTTGTCAGGTATCTAGTCCATAGTAGTGTGGAAAATGTTGTGATAAAATCACGATAAAATCAGCAAAGTCCATTTTTTTGAGCTAGCTGATTTTATTGATTGATTCAACGTTGCACGAAGCGGGGACAAAGAGGGGACGCGGAAGCGTCATTTTCCAAAAATCTAGGAAGCGAAGCGTCTACTATATATATATATATATATATATATTGCATTTATATTAAAAAAAATGTCGCAAATACCAAATTAATTGTAGAAGACATGAAAACATGCATATTTTTACAGAAATCATGATAGATATGGCATCCATGATTTCATTGTACATCAATGATTAATTATTCGAGCATCAACCATCTATATTCTAGCAATTACAAACATATATCAAAATTTTAAGCATATTATAAAACATAAAACATAAAGCGTATTATCTAGCAAGTGAGCAACTGTCAACATTAGTCATGTCCAAAATTCAAATAATAATGTTTACAAAATTGGTCACTTTGCCACCACCAAGACTCAAGTACACATTGAACTAGGAAGAGTAAGACAAAAAAGTTCAAATTTACAACAAGCCTACGAGTCTAATCTATGACAAAAGTAGTAAATTGTGAAAATATCTACTACTCTCTCCTCCTTCCATCACGAACAGTACGTGGCGGTGGGCCTCGACGTGGTGGAAATGAAGAAGATGGTGGTTGTGGAAGTTGTGGCTCTGAAACTGATCAATATGGATCCCCTGTTGTTGGTGTTGAAGCATGGAACTTGGGAACCAAGGGCCCAGATGTGGGTGGCATCTCAACTCGATCATCATCATCCTGGATAAGAGCATCCTCTAATTTCTCTAATCGCAACACTCCATCCTCCAAATTGGGCTCCTCTGGATTTATTTCCCAAACCTTAAGGTCTTTATTAGTCTTTGCATCATCACAGTAATGGGACAACAATCGCAAGTTGTAGTGATTATAAACGAAGCTCTCTGCCCAGTCTAAATTTAACCTGTTCCTTTTAACACTATTGATGAAAGAATAAGAGCTCCAACACCTCTACGCAGAATAAGTGTTTACCACCTATGATATCACTAAGCACCCACAATGCCAAATTATGTAGAAGTGGAGTAGCACCTCCATGCATGTTCCACCACTCAAGAGAAGAAAACGTTTCTCGATCTCTAATTGCATGCATGCTCCCAAATGGACCAGTGCTAAGCATATAGTTGCTCAATTGTTTTCATGCCATGGCAGCCTTCTCCTCATCAGGGACTAATTTATCCAATGCTCTCATATAACTAGATAGAACCTCTGGATCTAGGTGTGGTTTTCTCTTGCTCACTCCGCGCCCCCCCCAAGGTGATGGTGTTGAAAGCCATGATGGATGATAGTATTTAGGTGTTAGAACATATGCTAAGGCATACAATGGAACGTTTAGCATATCCCATCGTTTTCCACCTATGCACGAATATAATTGTACAAGGTGATATCTCTAGGCTCAATAATGTCTTTAATCTGCCCCAACATACTATCCATTTGCTCATACACCTCCCTAGTTATTGGTCGATTTGAATTTGCAAACTTGATCATGTAATAAGTTGGTTTGGTGAATTGCAAAACATATTTAATCTGTGACCAAAAATAACATGTCAATAATAGTGTCCTTGTCTACATTAGCATCATCTCTATGAGTGTTAATTTCCTCCCATGATTCATAGGTCACCATATTAGTTAAAGCTTGTGTCACCTTCACTAGCCTCCTAAAGGTGAGGTAATAACTTGCAAATCTTGTTTTTGCAAGTTTAAGCAACTGCAACTTGGAGTAAGTGCCATAAAAGTAGTTTACCCTTGTATGCCCTGTGATAAATTTAATGAGTTGCTTCCCTCTCTTGTAAAGCTCATTAATCCACCCACATTCTTTATGCTTCACAATATCATGCATCAAAAGGTTCAATGTGTGCACCAAGCACCCAAACCAAAAGATGTGTGGATGAGTACGCTCAACTTTTCCTACTGCCTTACAATTTTCTGCATTATCAGTGATCACTTGAACCACATTATTAGGACCAACATCTTTGATTGATTGCAATAGGAAATCTGCAATATTTTGGGAAGTTGCACTGATGGAGGAGTCATGACATGTAGTAAATACTGCACCATTAGCAGAAACACCAAGAACATTTATCAAATGTTGGTTTCTAATATTTGCCCACCCATCTGATACAATGGATACCCCACAATCCACCCACTCATTTGTAAAACGTGTCAAAGCTCTTTGAACCTTTGCTTTTTCTCTTTCTAATAATGTTGTTCTAGTTTTCTCATAGTTGGGGCTCTTGTATCCTTTTGGGGCTTCGTTGATAACCTTAACCATATCATGCCAACAGGGAGAGCAAAGCACATTGAATGGTACATCGCAAGCACAAATAATTCGGACTATCTTTCCATCCACATCATCCCTCCTAACAACATTCAAGGAATCCATTATTTTTCTTCTACCTCCTGAGTTTGAAGAAGTACCATGAGGATATGAGCTACCGAATCTAGAGGTTTCACTTGATTCAGATTGAGTTTTTTGTTTCTTGTTTTGTTGCTGTTCAACCTCCTCTATTTGGATGTATTTTCTTCTTTGTTCAGTTGAAACGTCTGGGAAAATTTGTATCCCCACGACACCCTTTTTTTATCACTGTCCAAAACCCCACAAATATGCCTCCTCACAGGGGTATATGAACCACTATATAGTTTTCCTCCATGACAACTATGAGGGCACAAAAACTTGTAGCTTCCACCACCCTTTCCCCCTTCAAGTTTGGTCACATAGTTCCACAAGGGTGTCAATGCAACTTTTCCCTCTAGTGTTTCAATGTTCTTTTCAGGTTCATTCTCTTCATCTTCAAACCCTTCCTCCTCATCATACATTGGGTCTCTCATATGGGAACCACTATCCTCTTCTTCTTCTTCCTCCCTTCTATTCCTAATTTCCCTTTCCATCATGAAAATCAAAAGTGGAATGATACCTAGAAGCCAAAAGAACACCATCTTGGAATATGAATATAGGTGGTGGAAAACTTGCAATTAAATGAGAAAGAAGAAAGAATGGGAAAGAGTAGGAGAGGGAGGAGAAAAAATACAATAAACAATGACAAAAAAATGAGGGAGTTTGGGGTTCACACTTACCTCTTTAGCTCTTGTAGATGGAAGCCCTTCTTTACTCCTCCAAGCTGCTCCTCCTTCACTGCTCCTAGCTCCTCCTTCACTCCTCCCAGCTCTCCTCAAGTCTCTGTATATGAACCACTATATAGTTTTCCTCCATGACAACCATGAGGGCACAAAAACTTGTAGCTTCCACCACCTTTTCCCCCTTCAAGTTTGGTCACATAGTTCCACAAGGGTGTCAATGCAACTTTTCCCTCTAGTGTTTCAATGTTCTTTTCAGGTTCATCCCCTTCATCTTCAAACCCTTCCTCCTCATCATACATTGGGTCTCTCATATGAGAAAATCAAAAGTGGAATGATACATAGAAGCCAAAAGAACACCATCTTGGAATATGAATATAAGTGGTGGACAACTTCAATTAAATGAGGAAGAAGAAAGAATGGGAAAGAGTAGGAGAGGGAGGAGAAAAAATACAATAAACAATGACAAAAATAAGGAAGTTTGGGGTTCACACTTACCTCTTTAGCTCTTGTAGATGGAAGCCCTTCTTTACTCCTCCAAGCTGCTCCTCCTTCACTCTTCCTAGCTCTCCTCAAGTCTCTCTTCTCCTCTCTTTCTCCAAGCTCTCCAATAATACAAGAGTGAGGAAATGAGAGGATAAATACACTTATTCCCTTCATTCTATCCCTAACCAAACTTTAACCTACCTCCAACCACAAGTAAAAAAAATAAAAATAAAACAGTTAAGTGGGTCCACGCGGCGGAACCGACCGGCGGCCCACGGAAACAGTCAGGATCCGCCTAGAGTCAACCTTGATCCACGACGTGATCCGGCCCCGGAACCACGTCTCTGGCGTATGGAAATGTGGATCGGGTCGGATGGTTCCGATAGGACAGGAATCGCCTTGCTTGACACGATTTGCGTTTTCTTTTTTCTAGGATGCGGTTCCAGGCCGGATCATTGACATTTCTGTACGGGACGCGATTTCGAGGATTGAGCTGGGGGGGGGGGGTGTTTTGTGCAACACTGGGCCAATTTTTTGGCGACTTTTTGGAAAACGAAAAAATCGGGGATTTAATCGAAAGAGTTGGGATAAAATCGAGAGTTTTTCCAAAAAATCGCGAGTGAGGTAGTTTCTTTAATGAAAAAATCGACATTTTATCGAAAATGTCGGGATAAAATCGAGAGTTTTTCCAAAAAGTCGTGAGTGAAGTAGTTTCTTTAACAACTTTTTAATTTTTTTTTTTTAAATGAATATTTTAGTATTTTTTTTAATTTTGATGACTTTTTCAAAAACCTCTCGACTTTAACGACTTTTTCAATTTCTGGACCCTTACCAGTTTAATCCCAACTTCGACTTTTTCCACATTGGTCCATAGCACTGAGTGTGCTGGACCTCTTCATAGTTCATTTTGAGATATTCCATATACCTCTATATATATGTAATTATTGTTGAGAATTTAGAAGGGTAGTGTTTAATTCAATTCTCTAACTTAATAACTGCTTGTGTTATACTTTAGCTTATTTTCTCTTTAATTATTGTTATGATGATAAGAAATACATCAAACAGTTACCAACACAATAAGAACAGTGACACAATATGTAGGCTACAAGCCATGGCCAAAACCCCTCCTCTTAAGGGGAAAAGCCACAAATATCTTCTTATAGATGCTTCAATTGAGAATACCAAGACCCTTGACAAAAGACTTCAAAACAATATTACCCAAGATACTTGTCACTATCTCTTCATACTTCTTCCTTCTTTCTTGCACTGTTCAACACCGTCACTAAGAGAGTCTCGGCTCTTATTCCTTCAATTCTTGACATTGTCTTGCACACATATGGAGTCTCAGTCTCTTATTCCTTCAAATTTATTCTAGTCTCAATTATCTTCCAGCACTGATTTACTCTTAAATATACCCTTAACTGAGTTGAGGTAATACTGAAATTTACTTCGATCTCCACTGAAATTGTCGAGGTGATATATCCGAGTTCTATGAGATCCTTTATGTACTAGTTTGAGCCCTCTTTCTTCTCTATATAACCCTTAACCTTTCGCACTGTGATCCACATTGTATTACTTCAGAGATGATCGAATTGGATAGATACAAATGAGGACGCTGTCCTCTTATTTATATGGACTGTCTCTCTGCTTTAGGCTGACATGATCATGTGTAGTTAGGCCGACTTCTTCAAGGGAGGAATATTGACTTTCTTTGAGCTGACTTCAAGAGGTATAGTGACAGGTATCTTGGAGTGAATCTTTTATATAATTGACATGTGTAACGTAACTTCATATACATGAATTTCCTAATTATATTTATGACTAAATGACAAATCCTAAAAGACATCAAGAAGAAGTATTTGACCTATAATAAAACTCCTTGCTCATGAAACCCATGAAGCAAGTAACATAATACATTTATTATAAAATCATAATTACAAGTCATTTATGAAGACCAAACCTAGTTACACTTTTCAACAATTATGAATACCTCCCTAGTTAAGACGGAGTGTTGAAGAATGTAACTAGTATCGATCTTCATAATTATATTTGAGTCATGATGTAATTTATTTATCAAAAGAAGGAAAAAGAAATTTTATCATTAAAGAAATTGGTTTATTAAAGCATGGGTTTCATGCTTGGGTCAATTGTTTTTAGGTCAAATCCTCCATTGAAGGCTTCTAGGGTTTATGTTAAGTGCCCTTGTCCATGTCATATTGTAAAAGACCCTTCTTGAGATTTACTTGATTGTACAATAGGTCAATTAGGCTTCCTCCACCAAGTTGGCCTCAAACTGGACAAGTAGACCTACACTGAGGGGCAAAATCACTATATAAAGGCAACAACTCGACCTCATTTGGAACACTCACTCATCAAGTTTGAATTGCAATTTATGGGAAAGAAAGGGGTGAAAAATTCAAGGGACAAGAAGGAAGAGTCTAGCAGAGAAGCAGGAGTTCACCATCTGGCTAAAGAAATCATGATTTCTCTCTCCTATCCCACACGTGCGAAGTTATGGAGTGTTGTTGGAGCGCTGAAATTCTGCAGTAGTTGGGAGGCTGAAATTCTAATGACGCTGGGGCCAAAATTTCTGATTGTTGTTGGATTGAAGTTGTTGGACAAGAAGATACTACTGAATCATATTGGAAATCTGACTTGGTGGAGGAGGAAGGTTTTAGGGTCTAGGATCTTGGTATATCTCATTTGAATCTGCTGAAGGAAGAGTTTCTGACTGGGTTTTCCCCTATATAGGGGTTTTATCCCTGGTTGAGAGCCTACATTTGGTGTACTTGGTCTTCTTGTTTTGTTCTTGGTAATTGCTTGATGAAACTAAGACAGAAGAATATAAGAAAGATATTAAGAACTTAAAGAAATCACAAGTAATTATCAACAAGAGAAAATCTTTCTTCCTTTCCGATTTTCTAACAAATGGATTAGGCAAAGAACAAAATAAGGGCAGCATGAAAGGATAGAGTGGCTGAGTATCTGTCTATTTGGGAGATCATTGATAAAAGGTGGAACAATCAACTTACCGCGCTATACATGCAGTTAGGTATTTCCTGAACCCAAGGTATCATTATAAATCTCAGCTGGGAGAAGATTTGACTGGGAAAGTGAAAGATGGATTGTATGAGTGCCTTGAGGTCAGGGTACTTGATGAGAGTGAGAAGCTGGAGATACACCGACATATCACTTGTTTCAGTAGAGCCACAGGTACCTTTGGTAAAAACCTGGCAAGGATTGCAAGGGAAGCAGATGAGCTTGGCAAATAATTTCAATTTTCAAATTCTTATTTTGTTAAATTGTTTATAATTTGAAAATTGGATATAATTTGTTGAACTAACTCATTACACAACTATGTTTTTTGCAACACATTGGTGGGAGGCATTTGGTAGCCAGTGTCCTCAAATGCAGAAGTTTGCAAATTGAATTTTGAGTCAAACTTGCACTGTTTATGGGTGTGAGCGCAATTGGTCTTTATTTGAGAGGATTCACACGAATAAGAGAAATTGTTTAGAACAAAAATGGTTAAATGATCTAGTCTTTTTCCTATATAACCTTCAGCTGAGACGCAACCAATTACTAAACAAAATACCTGCTACAGATCCCATTGTGTTGGAAGATATTGATCCAAACTCAGATTGGGTAGTGGAGACTCAACCAGTAGAGTTTGACCCTAACGACGATATTGATCTTGATGTTGATATGGAGTTGGATGCATTAGGGACTATTCAGTTAGATGCATATCCATTAGTACCGGCCCCAAGTCCTCCAGTTGCAGGCACTTCCTCTACTCAGTTGCGACACAAGCATATAGCTCGTTTATCTCAGCGTGCAAGTAGTGTTTTGCTACTACTTCTATAGTTGGAGTTGGAGATCTTGCTGAAGAGGAGGAGGAGCCATGGGTTTCCCCATCTGACTCTAATTTAGAGTCTGAGCTAGATGATGTTGCCATGTCTAGCATTAGTGATCACTAGATAGTATTTTGTATTAGCGACTTGTAGTCCTGCAATTGTATTGTTTTTTTTTAGAGGCCAAGTAGAGCCTCCTTGGTTATGTGCTTTTGTTCTGATCTCCATTTATTACATGTATTGGACAACGCACTAGGTGCCATTTTGATATAATAGATATATTCATGAGCATACTTTGATAATATGTTTTCTTCTCTCTATTGCTCTAATGCTTTGAGTTTGGAAACATGAATGAAAATCTTTAAAAATGTGTTTTTCCATTAAAAATTAAATATTTAATGTACTTTTTACAAAGACAGAGCCATTGAAATCAACCAGTCTTAGTCGATTATGAGTCGGAGTCTGAGTTGAAGTTGACCCTCGGCCGCTCTGAGTCCGAGTCTGAGTTTTAAAACACTGATAAATACAATATATAAATAAATATATTATTAAAAAGACATACCTTTACAATTAAGAGGCACAAGGCCCTCTTCAATTGTATTTATATATGGGATCATTGATTTTAAGTCATCATCCTCTTTTATATCTTATTCAAATATACATTTCATATTTTTTGTTTTACCCAATTGAAAGGGAAAAACCTATAAGATCTTGCTACAAGAAGACTAGGAAGAGGTAACCCGTGGAAAGTAAGATGTTGCATTTGCCAAGTTTCTATGTGATTTAGCTTACTAGGTGCATGATATGATTTGTGTTTGTATGCTATAACTACTAGTTGGAGAAGTCAAGTTTTGAGTAGATTTAGGGGGGAGAGGCAAATGGAGCATGGCAGATTGTAGTTACATATTCTATTGGGTGTACTTGTACTATGCATATACACCCAAAAGTGCAAGATACAAACAAGCATAAGTTAGTGTATTTCCCCCCATTATCTGTGATTGGGCCTTGAGGTGAGGTTTTTGCGATAGCACAAGTGACAATACCAATCCCTAGTTATTATTGAATGGAAGTGTCTTATTGCAAGGTGGAATATTATGACATAATATTCTGATTTTCCATTGGTTTTTGAGACATCATTGCTGCACCTTTGGATATCTGGGCTTTAGAACGGAGATAGAAAAAAGTAATGGCAAAGTTAAACTCAAAGCTCGAGAACCCATATTTTCGAGAAGTAGGGCACTTGGGACGCTCCTCTGGCCATGACAAAGCAAGCCATTGCAAAAAATGATGTAGGGATGGTAGCTTGGTGCATGGAGAAGAGCACTTCTAAATTCCATAGTGCACAAACTATTTGAGTAGAATCCTTTACATGAGATATGCTAATGTATAACTGTAGAGGGTAAAACTATATTTGAGTTTGAGTGGAGAAAAGGCTTAATATAGAGGTGTGCTCATCCTTGAATGTCTTGCTATATAGATGTGTACACCAATTCTTTGATGAACTCTAGTGCAGTTTTGATGGAGGTTGACGTGTGCATGTAAGACTTAGGGCCGATCTGAGCTACAAGTTTTTAGCTGACTTTAAGTGATTATAAAAAGTCAAGGATGATGTGTCCACGTTGGAAGACCCATTTTGCATAATGACGGGTTTTGGAAGTTACATTGTTGGTCCACATGGCCACACATGGAGGGGGGTTTGGAAAGATTACTTTCATAACTAACGGAGGAGGAATACCCTTGAAGAGCCTTGGAAAGTTGAGCATTCACCTTGGAAGCCCTTCGCCCAATTTGGAGGACACGTAAAAAATGCACTTGCTGATTTTCTAGAGGAAATAGAGCCATTGGGAGGCCTTTGGAAGCTAGATTTGAAGCCCCTTCTTTCCATCATTTGTGGAGATACCCTTCTTTGGGACATAAATCATTGTACATGTGGCATGAGAAGCCCAATATTTGTATATTTTGTTGATTTTTGGTAGCGTTGGATGTGTTTTAAGCCCCAAATTTTGTGGAGAGGCTTAGACACATGCATTACAAATAACCCAGAAATCGTTTTTGGAAAATCCACCCAAAAAAAGTTTTATAAAAAAAATTAATTATTTTTAATGAGGACCTTAAGTCTAACTTAAGAAATTAAAATAATTAATGAGTATTAATGTAAATTGTGGGTGAATATTCTAGATAAAGAAGATCATGTCTAATATAATCTTACTCATTGATTGGAGATCTAATCTCGGCCTTCGATTTGTCAACGAGAAGGCTATAAAGGAGGACTTGAGGGTCATTTGTAAATCACACCGAGAGGATCTAGAGATCAAATTTTTTTGGAGCAGTGCTCGGACAAAAATCAAATCTAAGTGATTCTTGATTGTAGTGAGGGGCAGAGTAATTCCGGTTGGAGATTTTCCTGAGCCGGGAATACATCGCGGAAAAGACAGAGAGCAGATCAGCAGAGGCAGCGTAGTCCCACGTAGAGGCAATGCTGCAACCTTGAGGGAATTCGTAATTCATTTGAGGGTCAGCCAGATCCAGTGCCGAAAAGCCGGGATGTGAGACCGGAAGGGGCCATAAGGGCAGATCCAGCTAGCCACGTAGTCCCCACGTAGAGTGACGCAGAGACTGCGCAACACAGTGGAGGGCTTGCCGTTCGGGGTTTGTTGGTCAGTTGGGTTTCTAGATTTCAGTCTGAGATTTCTCTCACTAGCTCTTTGTCAGTCATATTCTTTGCAGGGATTACGAGAAAGGCATCCCAGATTTGTATTCAGAAAATTACTACATAATATATAAACCCTCAGATCTGCTGCATCGGTTTTCCCACATTGGGTTTTTCCGGGGATGTTTGTCCAAAAATAACGGTGTCCTGTGTTTGCATTATTTTTCTTGCTCAGTTTCTGATTTCACAAATGTATTTTAATTGGTGAAGGTTGCTTTAGTAACTGCTTTGATATTTTAAGAAGTAATCTTAAATAACTTGTTTAAATCATATTTGCAAGTAGGAGAAGTAGTTCAGCTTGTTGCAGTAGGGATTCTTAGATCTGAGATCTAGGAATTTTCACATATTTTAGATTAATTAATTGGTGAAGAGGGTCATTTTCACCTCCACAGGCTAGATTAGGGGATTTCACTTACAAAATTAATATTTTAAAAAGGAAGTTGAGCATCTCCGATCAATATAGATGCACTTCCTCTCGTTTTCTCATGGTTGGATTGGGGGAGAAATCCCTTGACACTTTCTTGAAATTTTGTTGGAGTACTTTGTCTTGGATTTGGTGCTATGGATGGAAGGGTAGTGCACCTCATGGAGGAGATTATGTGTGGATGAATTTCACAATTTCTTTGATGATTCACATCTAGGATTAATGAATAAGCAGTGATTTCTTGAGTAAGTGGTCTCTCTAAGTATCGTGGATTTATTTGTTAAGTGTATTAAGTGCAAAAATGTGCTTATCTAGTGGTGAGGGCACATTCCCTTTGTATTGTGCTTGGATAGATCCTATCTTGTAAACCCCAGGAAGAGTTCTAGTGGAGAACCTTCCCTTGAAGTCATTTTGGAGCCTATAAAAAGTAATAGGAGTATTTGCTAGGGTTAGTAGCGGACAACCCTAGTCATCATCCTTAGTCCATTCATACCTTCTCAAAAGAGAGTTTGTTGACCCCGTATTCCTAATGAAAAGACACTATTCTCTAGTCTTACTATCAAACTTTATATTATAAAACTCTTTCAAAACCATTTTGCTGGATTTACTCTTCATATCACCTTGAGCTTCATTTCCTTAAATCCGACAATCTTAATGTAGGAAAGTTCCCCTTGAGCTGAAGGAAAGACAACCTAAAGTGAGAAGATGGTTGTTGAGGTGATAGTGCCCTCTTAAGTTTCATTTGAATTACACTTTAGCTTTCAGAATTTATCTCAAGAAGTGTGAGTTTGTGTGATAACAAACCCTATAAACAAGCATTGCTCAAAGCTAAAATCCACCATAAGCTAGCGCTGAAGTTCAATGGACCCCATATGATCAACCAGGGCATTGAACTCGTGGCTTGCAAGTTAGCTCTTCCAGGTCACTCAAAGATTCATCTAGTCTTTCATGTGTCATGCTTGGTAGTGGGATCAAATTGCAAGCTGCAAACCAACTTCACAGGACTTGATGAAGAAGGATTCATTTGGCTCCAATTGGTAGTCGTATTGGATACTCAAGAGCATCAGGTACACGATTGTATGGTCTGGGAAGTGTTGATCTATTGGAAAGATATGCAGCTAGAAGATGCCACATGGTAACTGACAGCAATTCTGCAGTAATTTCCTCACCTCCAGGCTTGGGGACAATGTTGCTTTTGAAGGGGGAGGGAATGTTAGGTTCCTCCTCTAACCAGCCTACTTTAGGCTACCTAGGAGTTAATTAATATATGTGACCATCTTCTTTGAATAAGGCCCATTAAATAGTAGTGGATAGTTATTTATAAAAGGATCCTCTCTATTAAATAAGACCCACTATATGGTTGGTACTCATCAATGATGGGATGACAAGTAGTTAGGGTTTTTCTATTTGAGTAACTATTCAAAGAGCTAGGAGGCTATGGAATGTTTTGTTGACTATTATTATATTTGGAACTTTGCGCAGTGAAAGGTTACTCCACCTTAAGAGGCCAGTGAACATTGCTTTCTTTATTCTGAATACCGTTGATGCAATGGTTTAATTTGCATCTTTTATCTTATTGTCTCTTGTATCTAGTTTTCTACACTTATTATCTCTGTATATCTGCTTTGTGTTTCAAATTCAAGGGTTAAGGAACACTACACTAGCATCCAATATTTCCTTTACCAACTCATAGTTGAACAATACTGAAGGATGGGGACTCCAACCACAAGAGAAATTTGTTCCACCCAGGTTGCATAAAAGCCATCTGACCATTCATTTAGCATTCTATATATATTGCTTAGGCCTGTTATAGTTCACGGAAGAGATCAAATTTTTGTAGGCTAGAAATGGCTGATAGATTGTTCATTGTAAAAGATCAGTTTTTGAATTCAATCCAATCTTATCGTTGTGCATGGTGGGTGTTGCGAGCTGAAATTTGACCTGTGAACTATATTACAGAGATTGAACCTGAAAGGACAATTTTAGGCTTATGAAATGGTTTTTGTATTTTTTCTTAAAAATTGTATTATACATTATCAAATCTTTTCATCCCTTGCTTCTGATCAGTTAACGGGTTGTTTGTAAACAGGTATTGCAGTTATAACTGTTATGCTGGTCACAACATTTTTGATGGCTCTTATTATGTTAGTTGTCTGGAGGAGTAATTGGCTGTTAGTTTTACTGTTCACTAGTTTCTTTTTGATCATTGAGTTGGTATATTTCTCATCTATGTTATTCAAGGTTGACCAAGGTGGTTGGGTTCCACTTGTGATTGCTGTTGTATCCCTTATTATCATGTATACCTGGCATTATGGTACAGGGAAAAAATATGAATTTGAAATGGAGACCAGGGTTTCAATGGCATGGATTCTGGGTTTAGGTCCTGGCCTTGGTTTGGTTCGAGTTCCGGGGATTGGCCTTCTGTATACAGAACTTGTGAACGGAGTTCCTCGCATATTCTCACATTTCATTACTCATCTTCCTGCTATACATTCTATTGTTGTATTTGTCTGTGTAAAGTATCTACCAGTTAATACAGTTCCGCAAGCAGAGCGTTTTCTTGTTAGGCGCATTGGGCCCAAGGACTTCCACATGTTTAGGTGTGTTGTTAGGTATGGTTACAAAGACCTACATAAGAAGGATGATAACTTTGAGAAAATGCTATTGGATTATTTGTCCATGTTTATCCGTAATGAGTCACTAATGGATACATTCTCAGATTCAGAGGATTACAGCTTATGTGAAGAGTCTCAACAGGAACCTACTTTAGACACAGAAAATGCACATCTGATGTCTTTAGGCATGGTCTCAGTAGAATCATCACAGAATTTAATTGTCTCCGAAGCATCTCCACAACAATCAGGTCTGCCTGTCAGATTTGGTGTTTCTCAAATTCGAACTGTTGATGATGATTTACGATTTCTAAATGATTGCAGGGATGCTGGTGTGGTGCATATTCTGGGTAATACTGTAGTAAGGGCAAGAAGGGAATCTAGCTTGCTGAAGAAAATTGCAATAGATTCTATCTACGCTTTCATTCAGAGGATATGCATGGAAAATAATGTCATTTTTAATGTTCCTCATGAGAGCGTCCTAAATGTAGGCCAAGTTTTTTATGTTTAAGGAAAAAGTAACACTTTTATCCCTGCAAATCTTGGAGCACTGTTAGTAACGTGCACGGATGTGTCGTAAGTGGGCCTGCGATGTCTTTTGTTTATATTGGTCCATGGTGTAGGTCCTTAAAACTGAACTTCTGAAAAAGGTTTTGATTTGGAATGGATACTAAACAAGTTAAATAAATCGAATTTTTCTTAGCTGATTTGTGAAGAATAAGCTGCCTAGTTTTTAACAGTCGAGTGTTTTGTGTCATGCCCTTTCGCACTTTGATTTCTGTGGAGTTGTACTCTTTTGCACTTTGACATGAAATCAGATTTAAAATTAAACATGGATTGTTTACTCCCAGTAAGATTTTTTTATAACGCCATATACAAGACTTTCTATTTCTCTTGGATAGAGGTCAAGTAGCCAAAGGCCATTGCCTATATCCTGCCTGAAGGTACAACCTGAAGTTATAAGAAACGAAGCCCAATGGAAAATGGAGGCCATCGTCCCTTAGTAGCATGGTACGAAGCCCAGTGGAACATTGAGAATAAGGGGTGCAGAGTTTACGATAGGCTTTAAGAAAGTTAAAGAATATGCAACTGATAATTCATATGTTCAGTACACTTTTATATACCTGCTAAAAGCAAGCCATAGAAGTATTGCTATTATGCCAGTCTTCTTTTTGGCTATTGGGGTCCACATTTTTCAAATAAAAATTGTGGCAAATTGTTTGATTTTACTGTTGATATTATGTTACCCAGGAAAGAGTTGAAATTAACAGACGGTTATCGCAGTCCAAGGTTCTTTCGTTTTTTCCATGCTTTCAGATTTTACGAAGAAAGCGTTTCATCCAGAATTTAGATGAAGATAAAAGGATTTAAGCGTTTCTTCCAGAATTTAGATGAAGATAAAAGGATCTTTGTCCTAAAAGAAGTCCGACGGGAATAAACAGCCCTCGACGATCCCAAGCAAGAGGAAAGGGTCAAGATTGTCCTCAAATCCAACTTATTGCTTTGGATGCAAGCACATAAGGATCTGATTATATTAGAGTATATTTGATTTGATTGTCTTAAAAGCTTGGGAAGAATCGGTGTGTACTTAAATTTGTATTGAATTTACATTTATGGGGCAGTGGAATCAGAAAAACATTTCATTTTGGAATGTGATGCTATTAGAGACATCAGGGATAGTTATGGCAATATGTTAGCATTGGTCCCTTGGTATTGTCTTTTCAGCAAGAGGACTGTTATAAGGATGGGCCAGTTCATCATCAATTTAAATAAGAAGAGTATTGAATTGCAAAAAGTGAAAAGCAGGGAGGCTAGTGATATCATAGACTATTTTTAGTTTTGTGGACATTAAAATATCATTCATTCATTCATTTTTATAAGTTGGAAGGGTTTCCTGAGAAGGATGAGGGCTTTACATCATTTTAGTGCACACTAGTACAGCACATCAGCCAACTAACAATATACAATTTGTTAGTGGATTGGTTAGAGAAAGCTCTGGTTGACATGCAGTAGATATTGATAAATATATATGTTACCGAAGGAGTCACTTCCTGACATATAGATATCTAATTGAAGAAGCCCTATATCTAGGTGTGATAGACAGGGTTTAATGGTGGCCAATCTTTGCAAGCAGACCAAGGCTACCTTGCCAAGGTAAGGGATAGGAATGAGGAGATGCCCATTTTTTAATATATATATATATATATATATATATATATATATATATATGATTTTAGGCATATAAAAATGTATTTTGATGGAGAGAGTTTAGGTATATTAACTTATGGCTATTTAAAAAAAAATATGTAAGTGGGGGTGTTAGAGAGTTTTGTGGGTGATATATATATATATATATATATAAAGGAAGAGAAAAGTTGAACAATATGTTTTTCAAACAATTGTTTGAATTTTATTTTTATTTTTTATAACTATTAATATAATAAGATACACACTGCTTTAATTTAAAAAAAGTAGTTGTCTATGCAACAGTCACAATGACAAGTATACTATATTAAAATTTCAAAAAGTGATAGGGTTAAGTTGAAGACCTACCAGTGACTTTGAAATAACAAATTGAAGTATCACAAGACCATCCCTTGAGACATAAACTAATCAACAATCCCCATAGTCGGGGCGATCACCATGATCATTTGGGCTTTGGCCCTAATTAGTGATAACGAAGGGGTTCCATCCATCCCCCAACATCGAGGGTTATGGGATTATTAGATATAGCCAATGGTGGCCCATAAAAAATCCTTCTCATCAGCACCACGGGCAAGGATGTTGCATATTCTTTCTTGTCGTTATCCCAACACTTGTGTGGAGGTGGGTTGGGAGGGTCTAGGGGGTTCTCAACACATTGTGCATGGGATATCCCTCTAAAACTCCAATAGTGGCTACAAAATGGCTAATCTCAATTTATTTATAATTGACATAAATCATTGCATTGATTTATAAGTTGTTGTGGATATTCCATTGGAATAGTTGGTTAAGACATATCTTATAATGTTCTACAATAATTTTATGCTGTAATATTTGACAGAAATTTGTGGACTTAATATTACTAACTTCAACATAAAAATCATTGAAATAAGTTGAAAATTGGGATGAAAGAGACAATCTATGACACAACAATCACATGATGAGCATAACATATACCTTGGAAAAACCTTATACATGAAAAACCTAGCTAGAAGGTGAGTCCTATGGTCTACTCTTTCTTCTCAGTTGTGAAATGCAAGTACAAAGAAAGGGACACCTCACCATGGAGATGCCATGGAAACAATGGCTAATATGGCTATAAAAAAGTCTTCCTTTTCCTTTAATCTCCCTCAATATCCCACTCTTAATGCTCTACTCTATTATGAAGCAATACTCATTAGAATAAGAATGTAACCACTACCTCTCCTAGTGGACTAGTATTTAACATAACTTAATTATTGTCTAGGAATAGTGTTAGGGTTTTACATGCACCATCCTCCTATTATTTTTAGGTTTTTGGACCCTTTATAATAATTTTTAAAGTCCATATGTGACTAGTTCCATGTTCGAGTAATGGAACATGTCATCCACTTGGCACCATGGTGGTCAACTAGATAGGCTAACTTATTGCAAGCACAACTTTCACATATGAACTCCACTTGAGGTGATTTTCACATTGTTGGAAAGTTCTTGAAGTGTAGAACAACATTAAAAGGCTTTGAATTTTTACCCCAAAATTGGTCATTTAAGTCCTCAAATTGGTTTTCGAACAATTATATACCCAAAATATCCAAAGTAGGATGTATCCCTAAAATAGGCCCTACAAGTCAACAACCTCAATATTCCACCTAAAAAATGACAAAATAGATAACAAATTATATGATGATCCATTGTGAATCATGCATGGATACCATGATAAAGTACGAATATACTTATTATTGTTAAATAAACATCATCTCACCTTTTCCATGGGAAATAGAGAATTTCAAACCAAACTAGGACCCAAGTTTAGTTAAACTCAATAGCCCAAGGTAATTTATCCCCCTAATAGAACATCTTTCCAAATGATGGGCCCTATAAGGTATCATTAACAAAGAGCACTTGCCTAATCTAATGAACACTCTACGCTACTACTGCATCTGCACTGTTGCCAACTCTGCACTGTACTCCCCAACATCTGACTGCGACTAGTCTCTGCAACTATCACTCGAGCATCTGAATGCATCAGCTGTCACTCATCCATCTTGCTACTGAATACTATGGGCCGTCGTACCGGGGTACTGATCCAAGAGGTGGACTCCTCAAGGATCCTACCCATCTGTAGCTCTCTGGGGATACAACACCAAGTCACCCCACCTCACTCCTGGAGGTATATCGGTGAACATTGCGAAGTCTTCCTCCAGCCTAGAGGAAATCCTATCGATCTCTGCAGAAGTTGTATGTTGGTCCTGCTTCTCCTCCTTGTCCTTCTTTCAGAGAGGACACTGAGTACTGTAGTTACCAAGCTCACCACATCTGAAGAATTTGACCTTCAACAAGTCCTTCTTCTTCCTCTACACCCCCTGTCCTTGACCGGGACCCTTAGATGCAAGGGCTGTGAAAATTCCAAGATCTAGATCTGGATCCCCACTGCAACTAGCTGAACTACTTCTCCTACTTGTAGATCTGATTTAATAAGTTTTTATGCGATTACTTCTTACAATATCAAAGAAATTGTTGAAACAACCTTCACCAATTAAAATACATTTGTGAAATTAGAAACCGAGCAAGAAAAATAATGCAAACACAGGACATCGTTATTTTTGGACAAACGTCCCCAGAAAAACCCAATGCGGGAAAACTGGTGCAACATATTTGAGGGTTTATATATTATGTAGTAATTTTCTGAATGCAAATATGGGATGCCTTTCTGGAAATCCCTGCATAGAATATGACTGACAAAGAGTTAGTGAGAGAAATTTCACACTGAAATCTGGAAACCCGATTGAACAACAAACCCCAAACGACAAGCCCTCTCTGTGTCACTCTGCGTGGGGATTGCATGGCTTCTGGGTAGCTAGTCTTCGGCTGGTTGGATCTGCCCTTCTAGCCCCTTCCGGTCTCACACCCCGACTTTCTGGCACTAGATTTGGGTGACCCTCAACTGAATTATAGATTCCCTCAAGGCTGCAACGTTGCCTTTGCGTGGGACTGCGTTGCCTTTGCGTAGCTGCTACGTTGCCTCTGTTGATATTCTCTGTCTTCTCTGCGTTGTATTCCCGGCTCAGGAAAATATCCAACTGAAATTACTCTACCCTTCACTACAATCAAGAATCACTTAGATCTGATTTTCACTCGAGCACTACTCTGTTAGAAAAATTCGATCTCTAGATCCTCTCGGTGTAATTTACAAATGATCTCAAGCCTTCCTTTATAGTCTTCTAGTTGACAAATCAATGATCGAGATTTGATCTCCAGTCAACAACTAATATTATATTAGACTTGATCTGCTTTATCTCGAAGTTTCATCCATAGTTTACATTAATACTAATTAATTATTTTAATTTCCTAAGTTAAACTTATTAAAAATAATTATTTTTTCTTATAAAATTGTTTATGGGTGGAATTTCCTAAAACAATTTATGGGTTATCTGTAATGCATGTGTCTAAGCCTCTACACAAAGTTTGATACTTAGAGCACATCCGATGCGACCAATAATCAACACTCCCTCTTAGCGAGGAATGTGCTCTAACATATATGTTGTGCAGCACATTGCTATGACTCTGAAGTATCTCCCTCTGCGCTATTGATGTTGCCCATCAACCACTCCGCTGTTGATGTTGCCCATCAACCACTGCGCTGCTGATGCTGCCCATCAACCACTGCGCTACTGCTGCAATGTACTAATGTTGACCTTGCCATGATCAACACTGCATCTGTACTGCAACTCCCTCTCAAATGTTGCATCTCTTGTTAGCACTGCCATTGCTAACTCTGCACTGCAACTCAGCTGCTGAGAGAAGCAACTAAATCTGAACATGTGTTGCACACTACTCTGACTCTGAAGCATCTCCCTTTGCGGTGTTGATGTTCCCCATCAACCACTACGTTGTTGATGCTGCCCATCAACCACTACGATGATGTTGCACTGTACCGCTATTGACCCTGCCATGATCCACACCGCATCCCAACTGTAACTCCCTCTCAAATGTTGCATCTTTTGTTAGCACTACCACTCCTAACTCTGGACTACAACACAATTGTTGAGAGAAGCAACTAAAAAACATCCAAAATCTTGAACAAGTGTCTAGGATGCATCTTGGTGCTGAAAACATTGACTGCTGATAGTTGTTGCGTTGTCCCTCTGATGCACTGTGTTGTTGATGCTTTGCACTCCGTTGTTGCTACTATGCACTGCGCTGCTACTGCTCTGCACTGCACTGCTGCTGCTCTACACTGTGTTGTGCTGCTCAGAGGTTGGTGTTGCTAGCCACTGCATTTGTTGTCTCTTTACTTCTTTGCACCATCGAAAACTCCATTAGCCTGCTACTACTGATAATGGGCACCTGTAGCAAGGTTGTGATCTAAGAGGTGGACTCCTCCAGGATCCTACCCAACTGAAGTTTTGTTGAACTACAACTCAATGTCTCCCCATCTCCCTCTTGGAGATGCATGAGCACTCATGACGTACTCATCCTCATCGATCTTCATGGTTGCAGCCTTCAGATCATGCTTATCGTCCTTGTCCTTATTCTTCAAAGGACACTGGGTAGCGTAGTGACCAAGTTCACCACACTTGAAGCATTTGATCTTCAAGACATATTTCTTACGTCTCTGCTGCTCCTATTGCCCTTTGGATGCAAGGGATGCATCTTCCTCCTCCTTTTTCACCTTCGATCCACTACCACTACTGCCATCAGGTTTTCACTTGACCAAGTCTCTCCTTAGCTCTTCTTGCTGAGGAGCAACCCACATCTCCACCTAGCCTGGCAAGGTTGCTCTGCCCAGGATGCTCAGGACAAGTACTTTCCAATCATTAGTGACTGCATTAATGCCAGTCTCACCATCGCTGTAGAAGGGGTATACCTTACTGCTGCAATTTGGTCATGAATCTCCTAAAGTCTCGATAGGAACAGATCAATGCATTCCCTCTCTGCATTTGCACCATCCTCAGTTGTTGCTCAAGGTACATCTTCCGCTACTCGGAAGATCCCTCATACAACGTGGCCAAGGTTTCCCACATCTGCCTGACAGTATCTTTTCCATCTATATGGGACACACTGTGATCCTTGTATCCATCAAGGATTAGCCTTTTCGCCTTCTCCATATTAGCCTTGTACTACTTCAACTGATCTGGATCTGTAGGGACAACTACCGTGATCTCCACGAAGAGCTTGAGATCGTATTCATTTAGAAGGCAAGTAACCCTTTCTTTCAAGATCACATAATTGGAGGCTCCCTCCATCTGGTCCTGATCTCGAAGCCCGTGAGCTGCCATGGCCATCAAATTTGTCGAATATACTCCTCTTCTTCCCCCTCTTCGTAGTACTTGACAGGCTTACACACTCTTTATGGAGCTTGTAGATCTGTTGCCTGGCTCTGCTGCCTAGATCTTGGAAGAATTGAAATTTCCTTGCTGTGCTGCTTCTTCTTCTAATAACACTTTATGTCTGGAAAAATCAAGATTTGCCTGTAGAAATTGCATCCCACTAGCTCTGCGTTGCTCCCTCTGCCTTGGAAAAAATTCTGATCTGGAAGTATTACCTCTCTGTCGACTCACTCATAGAGAGACCTTCTCGGAAATTTCAGCCCTCTTGGCCTGGACTACGCAATCCCTTTGGGGATTCGAATTGTTGCTTTCTGCAGCTTTCCGGCCTCTGTCACACATTGGATCTACTCTTCCTGTTTCACAATGCAAGCTCTGATACCATGTGAAAATTCCAAGATCTTGATTTGGAATCCCAACTGCAACTAGCTGAACTACTTCTCATACTTGTCAATATGATTTAACAAGTTAATATGAAATTACTTCTTACAATATCGAAGCAGTTACTGAAGAAACCTTCACCAATTAAAATACATTTGTGAAATAAGAAACTGAGCAAGACAAATAATGCAAACACATGACACCATTATTTTTGGACAATCGTCCCTGGAAAAACCTAATGTGGGAAAACTGATGCAATAGATCTGAGGGTTTATATATTATGCAGTAATTTTCTGAATGCAAATCTTGGATGCCTTTCTGGAAATCCCTGCAGAGAATATGACTAACAAAGAGTTAGTGAGATAAATCTCACTCTGAAATCTAGAAACCTGACTGAACAACAAACCTTGGAGGGCAAACCCTCCACTGTGTTGCGCAGTCTCTGCGCCACTCTACATGGGGACTGCATGTCTTCTACGTAGTTTGTCTTTGTGTGGTTGGATCTGCCCTTCTGGCCCCTTCTGGTCTCACATCCCGACTTCTTGGCACTGGATCTAGCTAACCCTCAGTTGAATTATGGATTCCCTCAAGGCTGCAGTGCTGCCTCTACGTGGGACTATGTTGTCTCTGCTGATTTGCTCTCTTTCTTCGATGCGATGTATTCCCGACTCAGGAAAATCTCCAACCAGAATTACTTTGCCCCTCACTGCAATCAAGAATCACTTAGATCCAATTTTCGTCCGAGCACTCGTCCGTCAAATAAATTCGATCTTTAGATCCTCTCATCCTCTCGATGTAATTTACAAATGACCCTCAAGCTTTCCTTTATAGTCTTCTCATTGACAAATCAACAACCGAGATTAGATCTCCAATCAATGACTAAGATTATATTAGACTTGATTTTGCTTTATCTGAAAGTTTCATCCACAATTTACATTAATACTGATTAATTGTTTTAATTTCCTAAGTTAAACTTAGGGTCCTTATTAAAAATAAATATTTTTTCTTATAAAATTGTTTCTAGGTGGAATTTCCCGAAACAATTTCTGAGTTATTTGTAATGCATGTGTCTAAGCTTCTCCACAAAATTTGAGACTTAGAGCACACCCGTTGTTACCAAAAATCAACAAGGGCCACATTCTCCTCCTCCTTCACCGTCTTCTTCCCACTATTGTTGTTGCCATTGATGGAGCTCTTTAGAAGATCTCATTTCAAATCCCATTGCAAATCATCCCACACCCTGTCCCATCCTAGTAGCGTGTCTTTGCCCAATATACTTTCGACAAAAACTTGCCAATCCTCAGAGACATTGTTGAGAGCTAATCACACTAGCTCTAAAGGTTTAGGTGCTGCCCCAACAACTGGAAACTAGTCCTAGACTTCCTGAAATCCTAGTGAGGTAGGGGTCTATGCCTTCCCCTTTCTGCATCCAGATGAGTCGCAACTTCTCCTCGAGATACATCTTCCACTGCTTGGAAGTACCTTGTTACAACATGACAGGAGCCTCCCACATCTGCTTGGTGGTATCTTTGCCAACTATATGCGAGACTACATGATCCTTGACACCATCTAGGATCAACCGCTTCACCCATGCCATCTCCTTTTTGTACACTTTTAGTTGATTTGCATCCTAGGGAACCGCCACTGCATTTTCTGTGTAGGGTTTCAGGCCAAATTCATCTAGAAGGAAGGGCATCCTTAGCTTCCAGATGACATAATTGGAAGATCCATCCAACCTCTCCTAATCACGAAGCCCAACAGCGGCCATCTCAACGAACTGTAAAAATATTTTCTACTCGTACTCCCTCCTAGAATGTGTGGCTTTGCTAGCTGCTGCTATTGCAAATCTGCAATTGGAAATTCAAACTTACGATACTAGAAGTTCCCTAAGAAATTTTTTCCCTTTGTGTGTGCTCTTCTTCCACTCGACGCAGGCTCTGCTCTAGCGAATTGTTGCAGAAACCCTCTACATCCAGGTGGAGATCTTCCCAATGAAAACTTTGAGCTTCTCCCTCTGCCTCTGGAATTACTCGATTTGAAAAGATGGAATTTTTTTTCTCCACTTAGAAAAATCGAACATCCAAAAGTAACTCGGCCTCCTAGCAGAATGATTGCGCTGCCCTTGGGAATGTTGATCTGTCTTGACACTGAACAACAAAATTCCTTTGTTTCTCCTCTGAGCTCTCTGGCTAATCAACTGCGCTCCGATACCATGTGAAAATTCCAAACCAGAAACCTATTGCAACAACTGGAAATTATTCTTCTAATTGTTAATTTATTTAAAAATTTATCTGTTAGATATCTAATATAATGCATTGCAGAAACTCCTCAATACTTAAATTTATTTTAGGTTTTCTGCTACAAATATTGAATAAATCACACTGCAATCTACAAAAATAAAACTGTGGAAGAATAAACTCTAGAATAAATTCTAACACACACACATAAAATTAATGCAATTATTTTTGGACAAATGTCCTCGGAAAAACCCAATGCGAGAAAACCCTTGTAGCAATTGAGGGTTTTATTATTATGCAGTAGTGAGAAATTATAAGTACAAATGGATGCCGAAATATGGCAATCCTACAGAGAAAAATCCTGGCAAAAATCTAGTGAGGAATTTTCCTCACCCCATAGGCAAACTCCGGACACAACTTGCCTTCAGAAATTTGGCCCTATGACCCTCTGTGTTAGTCTATGCATTGTTCTACGCAGTGTGTTGGACGTCTAGCCTCTGAATAGTCTCATATGAAGTCGTTTTTCCTTCTGCTGAATGGAAAGATGCTTCTTCGACACTCTGACTCCTTCCTGGCCTCTGGAACTGAAGACGTCTCTCCCTCTCCACAAATCGATCTTGCCTCTAGAGGCCACTGCGCTGCCCCAACGTCAACCTCTCTTTGACTCTTCTGCCTCTCTGCAAATGCACTTGTTGGATCTAGAATGCCTCCTCTAGCCTCACTGTCTCTGCCCCTCTCTCACTGTTTCGATCTGTGACTCTCTCTTCGACAACTAACTGATGCTTCTCTGGAAATCAATCTGCCAAGAAATCAAATTGTTGAAGTGCTCTCTTCATCACCACATCGACCTCCTCTTATAATCCTTTGTTAGAGCACCAACGACCAAGATTAAAACATAATTGATGGCTAGGATCGTCTATGGATCGATCTGTGTTATTTTCTAGACTATTCTCTCCTTGACTTAATTAATACTAATTAATTAACCTGTTTTACTACGTTTAGACTTAGGAAACATTAAATAATCTAATTAAGTCACTTCTAGGTGTAATTTCTAGAAACGATTTATGGGTTATGGAGGTCTCATGTATTTTAGCATCTCCACAAAGTTTCGTGGCTAGAGCACATCTGATGCTACAAAAACTAACAAATATAAGCCACCTTTAAATAATGCAATAGCCAAACCATACACATTAACTTGCAACGAAGCTCCAACTCCCACAAATTTTCTACTTGCTACAACCCACAGGAGGCTCCAACCTCAATAGGCGACAACCTATTCTCCATCAAGCTCCAATTTGAAAGGAGACTATGATTCCCTGATACATACAAGAAACATGTTGGTTTACCTATTCTATAGCTCTGCATACCTCCATATTTGACTTTTTTGCTTCTCCTCCTTAAATATGCTTCACATCTGCTCTACATGTGCAAAGTAGTTAATGAATAACTCAATCTACTCTCATATTCTCTAACTCTTTAACAATACAATCTTCCAACCTCGGACATTTTATAAATGAACTTTGATGGCTATTAGAATTCCATATAATAATATCAAATGAACAACTTTGTCTCTTTGCATTCCAGTGATTTATTTCTAAATTCCTTCAACTAATACATAAGATGAAGTTTGAAATATTAATATAACCATTTTTAAATATTACAACATCCAAACCATAAACATTAACTTGCAACTTGCATTCTCTTTCCTTTATTTTCATCTTCTTGCATCACAACATTCTAAGCACCCCTAAAATAATTATGTTCTATAAAACTCAATCAGTCACTGCAATCATCAAGCATCTTCAAGGCTCAAAAGTATTTATAATTAGAAAAATTTCTCTGATAAACTATTGAGATCAACAATATACTCAACAATTTATACAACCTCAAACATAAAAGATCAACACTTTCATAACAAGTATAACAAACATAAAAGGGAGCTCTAATTGAATGAGGCACAATACTTGATAAGGTTTTGCAAATGGGGTAGCAAACTAAGTGGGGTTGATTGTGGGAAAACTCCACAGTTAAGCGCGCTTGAGACAAAGGTGACCTGAGATGGGTGACCTCTCGGTAAGTCTTGGTTACTGGGTGCAAGCCTTGGAAGTGATGATTGATGTTATGTGATTCATTTAATTAGTTTCAATCCCACTTCTTCACCCCGATGAGAATCACTCGATGCAATGACTGTTAAGTCGACTATTCAAAAATAATGAGAAATTAGTTAGTTACGACTACCTCTCATGGAAATGGTCATAAATGAATGACTTACTTAACACAGTTGAATCCCAAAAAATGGTATCTAATATAATGCACCGTGAAATCCCCTCAATACTTAAATACAAAGAGTGAAGGGAGATCTAATTGAATGGTTCATGAGGCATAATACTTGCTAAGGTTTTGCAAATGGGATAGCAAGCTAAGTGGGGTTGATTGTGGGGAAAACTCCACAGTTAAGTGTGCTTGAGCTAGAGGCAACCTGGGATGGGTGACCTCCCAGGAAGTCCTGGTTACCGAGTGAAAGCCCCAGAAGTGATGATTGATGCTATGTGATTCATTTCACTAGTTTAAATCCTACTTCTTCACCCCTGTGAACATCACCTGATGCAATGAGTGTTAAGTGGACTATTAAAAAAATCATGAGAAATTAGTCAGTTACGACTACCTCTCATGGAAATGGTCATAGATGAATGACTTATACATGTGATTAGAAGCATCCAACATTCACATCACAGATCAGGAGGACAAATTGATATGGGCCTGCTCACCTGATGGGAAATATGGCCTGAAACTTGGATACCTTGCTCTTATCCAGCCTAAAGAACCCCCACTAAAAGCATGGTGGTGGAGCAATGTTTTGAATTTGAAGGCCCCACACAAGCACAGAACCTTATTCTGGTGCATACTAAATCAATGCATTCCTACCATGGACTTCCTCCACAGATGAGCTTTTCATGGACCTTCACAATGCTGCTACTATCTCACAAATTGCGAGGATACTCCTCACCTATTTCTACAGTGCAACATTATCAGAGGTATCTGGGCTTGGGTCATTTCTGATTTAGGCTGTCGACATCTCTGGTAGGGTGACACATTAATATACTCATGGAAAAATTAGTGGCAACAATATGCATACTGCCCGAGGATGCGCAATCTCCCTTTGATTTTGGCTTGGGAAATTTGGATCGGCCGCAACAAGCTAATATTCAATGGGATACCAATTGATTGTGACAGAATATGTGTTGCTACTATAGCTACATACCAACTCCTACCTGTGGATCGTCAACACATTACCTCCACAATCGGGACACCTGAAAGCATTGACCATAGTCGACCTTGGGCCTACTTTGATGGTGCGTCCAACGCACAGGGATGTGGAGGGGGCGCCACACTCCATTTAGATGATCACCACCACTACAAAATCAGAATGGGATTGGGACCTGGCACAAAAAACTATGCAGAACTACAATGCCTTAGACTCCTTCTGACATTTTCTCGGGAAATTCACTGCAATTCCATTCAGATTTTTGGGGACTCACAACTAGTGATCAATTGGTTCAATAATCTTGCTCACTGTTACTCGCACACATTGTCTGCACTTCTGCGAGAGGTTCATCTACTCAGGATCCTGTTTGACTCCATCTCTGTGGCACACATTTACAGGTCTCGGAACAAAGTGGCTGACCAGTTGTCCAAAGAAGCTATGGAGCTGACTTGGGGCACCTGGCACATTACAGAACAGACTGGAGAACACGTTTACATATTTTTCCATCGGCCTTTTATGGATGAGGCACCTGCATTTTGGGCTGTCTAGTTGCACAAATTTTGGGAGGATTTTGTTTCTATCTCTCTTGATCACCTATCGGCATATATATTTATTTTACTTTTATTATGTATTGTCTCTATTTCTAGTAAGTTATGCACCGAACTTACTTTGAGAATATTGTACATATTGATCTACTTTTTGGGACTGTTTTTGCCTACATGAAGGCAAGTGTGGCAGTTTAATGTGAAAATTCATAGACTGATTAGTAGTAATACACTACCAGCATATGTAACATGTAACCTATCTTAATGAAAAGTTACGAATTTTTTCTTTGTGAAAAAAAAAAAAACTTAACGCAGTTGAATCCCAAAAAATTATATCTAATTTTATGCACTGTGAAATCCCCTCAATACTTAAATACAAAGAGTGAAGGGAGCTCTAATTGAATGGTTCATGAGGCACAATACTTGCTAAAGTTTTTCAAATGGGGTAGCAAGCCAAGTGGGCTTGATTTTGGGGAAAACTCCAAAGTTAAGCGTGCTTGATTCAGAGGCGACCTCCGATGGGTGACCTCCCAGGAAGTCCTGGTTACCAGGTGTAAGCCCTGGAAGTGATGATTGTCGCCATGTGATTCATTTCTCTAGTTTCAATCCCACTTCTTCACCCCTTTTAGCATCACTTGATGCAATGAGTGCTAAGTGGATTATTCAAAAGTCATGAACAATCAGTGAGTTATGACTACCTCTCATGGAAATGGTCATAGATGAATGACTTACTTAACGCAGTTGAATCCAAAAAAAATGATATCTAATATAATGCAATGTGAAATCTCCTCAATACTTAAATACAAAATGTGAAGGGAGATCTAAATGAATGGTACATGAAGCATAATACTTGCTAAGGTGTTGCAAATGGGGTAGTAAGCTAAGTGGGCTTAATTGTGGGGAAAACTCCACAATTTAGCGCGATTGAGCCAAAGGCGACCTAGGATGGGTGACCTTTGTTAGGGTCCTATAATAATAGGATTCATAATTTTGAATTGACTTTGATTAGTCTTGTAATATATATGAACTTTTCTTTTTGCAAAATTTTTTTCCCATATTAAAAATAAAAAAATGTAAAGAGGGTAAAAGTCCTTAAACAAAAATCCAAGGACTGAAAGAAAAAATATAAAAAAGAATAGAAAAATGGACCCCAAACAAAAAGAAAAAATAAAACATGAAAGTGATGCAAATCCAAATGCCACTACTATTTACTTTTTCCGCAAAATAAAGATTGTGTGCAACTTGTTACAATGCCACAATCCATGAGCGTTAAACATCTTAATCTTAAACTCTCATGCTTTAAATTTCATACTATTAGATAGAGAATAAGATCTAGCCAAACAGTTTAAACTTGGCAGATCAGTAGTTAGGTAGAGAATAATAAGGAGCTCAACAACTTAATCTAAGCCCTTGGAAGAAATAAAGATAGAATTAGATAGTTTGTTGTTAAAAGAAAAATGAATAAGGGTTTGCAAGCTCAAATTCACCCATGTAAATAAAGGAAAAATGTTAGGATAGATGTGAATAGGTAAAAGCAATTTTCACAAGGCATGCATGGCAGAAAATTGGTCATTTCATTTACTAGCTTCCTGTCTAAATACATTTTCCCCTTTGTAAAATATATCTTTCCCCCCATTTTAACCCTTTTCTTTTTACAAATATCCCTTTTCCCCATTTTAACCCTTTCCCTTTTACTAATACCCATTTCCCCTTCTCTAAAACCCCTTTTCCTTAGCTTAAAACCCACTTTTTGCATAGTTTTAATGGTGAAAATATATCGGGCTCACTCCATTAAAACCTATCCTACTATCAATTTTCACTTATTAGCATATTATATTGGATTCCACCGATATTAATTTAATCCATCCCTAAAGCATTCATAATTCCCTCCTATAGTTTATTTTATATACATACATTTCTAATATCCCCCATATTCTATTCTACATATATTTCTCCACACCCCTTTTATTATTTTTCCCTATAGTTTAAATTAACTCCCATTATATATATAACCCATTTCATTTAAATATGCCTTTCCCTCCGTTAAATTAAATTAACATTCTCACTTCATATATTTACTAAATCCCCCCACTATATTAAAATCCCGATTCCTATTTTTTTATTGTAACCCCGCACATATATATCCCCTCCGCATACCAATTCCCGGCCCCACCATCGTTGATAACTTTCAACCCTGACAACCGTCCGATCAACACCAACTAATCCAACGACTAATAGTCATTATCACATCCCCAATAGCCCGACCGTTAACACCATGAGACCTTGCAAAATAGGTTGTTTTGTTCCTCCTCCCCTTGCCATGCATCATTGTCGTATTCAATCGCATCGATCCAAGCCTTACCGCTTACCACCTTTCGCTTATGCGAAAACCACCCAGTGGTTTCTCCTGCCCATTGCGATAAACCACCTTTTGAACCATGCGATAGACTATTGTGATTAATTTCTGCACTCATGTGATAAACCTGTCTGCTCCTCTGTTGCGATTAACATATGCATCCTACTCTGTGACAAAGCCATCCCTATTCGAAAATTACCTCTGTACAATATAAGAATCACAAAGTTTCCACAATATGAGATTCCGCCATTCCCTTACCTCTGTTTAAATTACATAAACAAGCTTATCATTGCCAACACCGAATTGAAAATTCATTTCAACTCAAACTAGTTTCGCAGTCTTCCCCCATGCCCGGAAGCCATGATCCCTTCTCAACAAAACTATGTTTCATTAACTATTGATTTATTTTTTGCAGGTGATTATACAAGACCTGGACAAACAGTTTGGATACTAGTCACCAAAACCTGTTTACTCCAGACTTTCAACATCTGAATTCAAAAGATTTCATTCAACAAAAAATTGTGTACCAAGAGAAAATTAAATCAAATCAGAGACGGAGCAGAAAGAAATCATTTATACAGAGACAATAATGTTCTAACAGAGAGGAAAGGCTTTTACTCAGCAAAAGGTTACATACATGTGAAAGAAGACAAATGGAAGAAACAAACAGATGAGAAATAATTTTCAAAATCTGAAAGAGGTTTTTGTTTCTAACATCCTCATATACAAAAATCTCTTTCACTTTTCTAAAATCCATTATGGTTTTGGAAATTTTAAACAATATTTGAAAGCACTTTTTACAGAAAATTCCTGTTTAGTCATCATTTTGCAGAGAAGATTGTGACCAATCAGAAATGAATCTTTCAAAACTGGAGGACGTTTATGTTCCCGAGATTCCAACCTATAAAAACATATCTCACTTTATGCACATGTATTACAAAATGAGAGATACATGCACATCTTCACAACCTATTTTTCGGACTGTGCAAATTTCTGTTTTAAACTTCTTTGTGCAGAGCGTATTGTGAGCAACTGGAGCGGAATTTTAGGATACTGAGAGAGGTTTATCTCAAAAACATATTTATTTACAATAACCTCTTTCACTGTTTACATATCTATCTCGGATTGAGATATAGAAAAGGGATTTCTAGATCCTAGTTTTCAGAAATTTGGGAGGAAAAAGCTCAAAGACAGTTAGTGACTAGGATGCCACCTCATCAAATAAGAGTTGCTATCAAATTCGAATTGCTCTTCTTTTTTAGAAACAATCCAAAAGGATAGTGCCAAGTAGATTAATTAGTTTTGAATGTCCTATGTTTGAGTTCTATTTATGTAATACAGTTGAAGATATTTGTAAAATAACTTGATATTTTTTCAAGATATTTAAGTTTAGAATTTGTATAAATACTTCATCATTTGAAGTAATAGAGGTTGGATTTTGTAACCAGGAACCTCACCATTCAGGGTGATGCAATCCACTACATTCAAGTGATTATTTGAAATAATAGAAAAATAGTTGTTTCAGGATCCATGTGCCATATCTATTGGTGAAGTTTTCCTTATTGTATATGTGCTTTCCTTTGTTTCCATCTTATTGTTTTCTTAATTCTAAATTGTCTAACAGGAGTATTATTGAAGAATATGATGAGATCATACACTCTGTCTTTCACTGTTAGTAATCTACATTTTTTCTTCTGATATCCAGAGTAGGGAATTCTTCATTGCTCCCTAATTTTGATTGACCTCTTTCATTATCCGGTTTAGAGGATCCTTCATTGCCCTCTTTTCCCGATTCTTTTCTCTCATTTTGATATATGGATCCGAGAACCCTTAATTTCTCTCTCATCCCGATTGAAACCATTTTCACCATCCAAATCTAAAGGATCTAGTAGAAATGTCTATCTTGCCTTGTTCCACTTAAGCTTGATACTTTTGCAAATTGATCACCCAAGCCTCTTTGACTCCAATGCCCAATGGCCTTCCTCTGCGTTTCCAACCAAACCATTTCAAAAACCAACTTTGTACTTATTAACTAGCCTAATATCTATTTCAAATAAAGCTAAATCATACAGAGAGAGCCCTCTCTGAGTTTAGGAGTGCTAGATCCTATACTCCAAAGTAGGTTTGTGGTTACCTCGGTGATTTCTTTCTTTATCCTTGAGAAATTGTGGAGTGATAACAACCTCCTGGGAAGTCCTGGTTACTGGGTGCAAGCTCTAGAAGTGATGATTGATGATATTTGATTCATTACATTAGTTTCAATCCCACTTCTTCACCCCTGTGAGCATCATCTGATGTAATGAGTGCTAAATGGACTATTCAAATATCATGAGAAATTAGTCATTCATGACTACCTCTCATGGAAATGGTCATAGATGAATGGCTTACTTAACGTAGTTGAATCCCAAAATATGATATCTAATATAATGCACTGCAAAACCTCCTCAATACTTAAATACAAAGAGTGAAGGGAGCTCTAATTGAATGGTTCATGAGGTACAATACTTGCTAAGGTTTTGAAAATGGGGTAGCAAGCTAAGTGGGGTTGATTGTGGGGAAAACTCCATAGTTAAGTGTGCTTGAGCCAGAGGCAACTTGGGATGGGTGACCTCTCGGGAAGTCCTTGTTACTGGGTGCAAGCCCCGAAAGTGATGATTCATTTCATTGGTTTCAATCCAAATTCTTCACCCTTGTGAGCATCGCCCGATGCAATGAGTCCTAAGAGGACTATTAAAAAATCATGAGAAATTAGTCAGTTACAACTACCTCTCATGGAAATTATCATAGATGAATGACTTACTTAACGCAGTTGAATCCCAAAAAATGGTATCTAATACAATGCATTATGAAATCCTCTCAATACTTAAATACAAAGAGTGAAGGGAAAACAAATTGAATGGTCCATGAGGTACAATACTTGCTAAGGTTTTGAAAATGGGGTAGCAAGCTAAGTTGGCTTGATTGTGGGGAAAAATCCACATTAAAGCGTGCTTGAGCTAGAGGCGGCCTGGGATGGGTGGCCTCCCGGGAAGTCTTGGTTATTGGGTGCAAGCTTTAAAAGTGATGATTGATGCTATGTGATTTATTTCACTAGTTTCAATCCCACTTTTTCACCGCTGTGAGCATCACTCGATGCAATGAGTGCTAAGTGGACTATTCGAAAATCCATAGAAATTAGTCAGTTACGACTACCTCTCATGGAAATGGTCATAGATGAATGAATTAATTAACGCAGTTGAAAACCAAAAAATGATATCTAATAAAAGCATGTCATCAACTAAGGAACTTGTTCATCAACTAATACTTTGTCATCACCCTTTGCTATTGTTAATAATTCTATTTTTCTTGGAAGAACACACCTTTGTTCTACTGTCAACACTTTTATTATGTTGTTAACACCTTTGTTCTATTGACACCATATTTGTTCCGATGTCACCATGTTATGTGACAAAATAAAAAAATAGAAGAAAAGATAAACCAATGACTTGAAAATAAGCCTCTTCGAGGGGGCAACCTCCTTTTACATAATGCACTGCGAAATCCCCTTAATACCTAAATACAAAGAGTGAAGGGAGCTCTAATTGAATGGTTTAGGAGGCACAATACTTGCTAAAGTTTTTCAAATGGGGTAGTAAGCTAAGTCAACGTGATTTTGGAGAAAAATCCATAGTTAAGCGCGCTTGAGCCAGAGGCAACCTTGAATGGGTGACCTCCCGGGAAGTCCTGGTTACCTGGTGCAAGCCCCAGAAGTGATGATTATTGTTATGTGATTCGTTTTACTGGTTTCAATCCCACTTCTTCACCCCTATGAGCATCACCTGATGTAATGAGTGCTAAGTGGACTATTCAAAATCATGAACAATTAGTGAGATATGATTACCTCTCATGGAAATGGTCATAGATGAATGACTTAACACAACTGAATCCCAAAAATATGATATCTAGTATAATGAACTATGAAATCCCCTCTATACTTAAATACAAAGAGTGAAGGGAGCTCTAATTGAATGGTACATGAGGCACAATAATTGCTAAGGTTTTGCAAATGAGGTAGCAAGCTAAATGGGCTTGATTGTGGGGAAAACTCCACTGTTAAACGCAATTGAAATAGAGGCGACCTGTGATGGGTGACCTCCCGGGAAGTACTGGTTACCGGGTGTAAACTCCAAAAGTGATGATTGACACTATGTGATTCATTTCACTAGTTTCAATCCCACTTCTTCACCCTTGTGAGCATCACCCGATGCAATGAGTGCTAAGTGGACTATTAAAAAATCATGAGAAATTAGCCAGTTACGACTACCTCTCATGGAAATGGTCATAGATGAATGTCGTACTTAACACAGTTAAATCCCAAGAAACGATATCTAATATAATGCACTGTGAAATCCCCTCAATACTTAAATACAGAGAGTGAAGGGAGCTATAATTTAATGGTTCATGAGGCACAATACTTGCTAAGGTTTTGCAAATGGGATAACAAGCTAAGTGGGCTTGATTGTGGAGAAAACTCCACAATTAAGCGTGCTTGAGCCAGAGGCTACTTGGGATGGGTGACCTCTCGGGAAGTCCTGGTTACTGGGTGCAAGCCCCAGAAGTGACGATTGATGCTATGTGATTCATTTCACTAGTTTCAATCCCACCTCTTCATCCCTGTGAGCATCACCCGATGCAATGAGTGCTAAGTGGACTTTTCAAAAGTCATGAGAAATTACTCAGTTACGACTACCTCTCATGGAAATGGTCATAGATGAATGACTTACTTAACACAGTTGAATACCAAAGAATGATATCTAATAAAAACATGTCATCAGCTGAGGAACTTGTTCATCAACTAATACTTTTCCATCACCCTTTGCTATTGTCAATAGTTCTATTTTTATTGGAAGACCACACTTTTGTTCTATTGTCAACACCTTTTTTATGCTCTTAACACATTTGTTCTATTGTCACCATATTTGTTCCATTGTCACCATGTTATGTGACCAAATCACAAAACAGAAGAAAAGTTAAATCAGTGACTTGAAAATAAGCCTCTTCGACGGGGCAACCTCCTTTTACATCACATAAATGAATAATTATTGGATGATAAAAATGACAAGGCCCCCATGGTATATATAGGAGTCTAAAGAATCACAATATAAACAAGGCCTACATAACAATAATAATGTAAGGGCACAACAATAATAATAGTGGGATTCTATGGGGTACAACAATAACACTATGGGGGCTACACTTGTATTATAGGGACCTAACATGCCCCTCCAAAAAAAATTGTCCTTAATGCTGGAGTAATTATGGATGCTTCTGTATAAAATACTCATCCTTCCATGTAGAATCTTCAACAGGTAAGTTCTTCCACTTAATTAGATACTCTAAAATTGATTGATTTCGTATTTGTCGGGTTCTTGTTTCCGTGATTGATCTAGGCTCAATATTCCTTTTCCTTCCTCATCAAGTTTTAGAAATATTGTTTGAACTTGAAGCTTATCACATATAACCTTATTTAAGCATTGAATATGGAAAACTAGGTGTACTTGGGACGATGCAAAAATCTCCAATTTGTATGCCATAGTTCCAATCTTTTGCAACACCTTGTAAGGACCATAGTCCTTGGGTGATAATTTATTATCCTTAGCTTGCTTGAGGGACATTTGTTTGTATGGTTGTAGCTTTAAAAATACCTAATCACCTACATCAAATCTTCTTTCACTGTGATGTTGATCTGCTTGTTGTTTCATTCGATTTTGCGCCATAGTTAGGTTATCCTTTAAGAGTTGGAGAACTTGTTGTTGATACTAAATGTGGTCTTCCACTTCTTGAACCTTAAAATTTTCTCTTAAAGACGATGTGATGGACAGTGGATGATATCCATAAAGTGCCATAAATGGGGTCATTTTTATTACAGTATGGATGGAAGTGTTGTACCACCATTCTTCCAAAGGTAACAACTTGACCAATTGTGTTTGTTTATAAGATACAAATCAACGAAGATATCCTTCCAAACATTTGTTCACTATCTCATTTTTTTCGTCTGATTGAGGATGATAAGACGAGCTATGAGCTAATTGAGTACCAAGACAATAAAATAATTTTGTCCAAAAATTTCTAGTAAAAATGGGATCTCTATCACTTACAATAATCTTTGGGTTTCCATGTAGCTTTTGAACTATTTCCATAAATTTAGTAGCGACTGTACTGACTTTGAAAGGATGAGATAGTGCACACAATTGTGCATACTTAGTAAGTCTATCAACTACCACAATGATGACACTCTTTCCTTCGGACTTGGTAAACTTGTGATAAAATCCATTGAGACCTCCTTTCGATGTTGACTTGGAATGGCTAAAGGTTGTAAAAAATCTATGGTTTTAATTGTTTCAACTTTATTTTGTTGGAAAATCAAACATTCTACCACAGACTGTTGAATATCAAATTTAAGGCCATCCAAAAAAAAAAATCCTTCTTGAGTCTGTGGTAAGTTTTTAAAAATCCTAAGTTCCATCCTAAAGGAGAGGTTTGCAATTCCAAAATAATATTTTGTTTGATGTGGGAGTTTTTACATAGATATAAGTGATCTTTGTACCATAACGAAACATTTTTCCATATAAATGTATCAAATATATTGGAATCTTACTACAAATTTTGGATTAGTGTCCATACCACTTCATCATTCTTTCATTCATCCCTTGTTTCAGTTATTTAATCAGGTTGGATAATATAAATGGCACAGAGATATTCTTACCCATCCTCATCCTTTCTTGAGAGTCCATCTGCAACAATATTTTGCTTCCATTTTATGTAGATGATTTCAAAGTCATAACCCAACATCTTTGTGACCTATTTTTGTTTCTCTTTTGAAGATGATCTTTGTTCCAAAAAGTATTTAAGACTATCATGATCTGTTTTTACCTAGAAGTGTTTTCCCATTAGGTAAGGACACCATTGCTTCAGGGAATGTAGTATTTCCAACATTTCATTCTCATAAGTAGGTCTGTGTAAATAATTTCCCTTGATTGGATGACTTTCAAAAGTAATGGGTCTTCCTTCTATCTTGAGAGTTTCAGGAGTGGTAATTCCCACCAATGAATTATAAGATATTGTCAGATTCATTTCTTCTTTCTATGGGGTTGGTTCATTGTAATGTTCCCTTTTCAGGAATATTGTCAAGCTGCTCAATGGGAATGCAGTATAAGGAAAACTAGGCAAATAAAATGCAGAAAAAAGCTTGGTTCCCCTTGAATATGCTGCGCGGGACTCAAATATGGAGTTTCTTAAAAAACAAATCAAGTTAGATCTGCTAAACAGATCTCCCACAACTGGTATCAATGTAATGTCCTCTTTTTGAAACATTAACAATCAACAATATGGTCTCTAACAGAGATTGAATGAAGGGGCATTTACCGGATATGTCACCTTCTCAAGGAAGTGTGAGATCCGGAGGCTATCTGGCCCTTTTCAGACTCTGTCCATAGACTCTTGTCGAGAGATAATGCCCAAAAGGGTTCACTCAGCAAGGCATGCCTGAAAAATGCATTTTCCAGGAATGGGTGCTTTAGCTATCATAAAATATGCTTAAGAACACTCAGCAACCAATAGTAAGTACAACAACAACCTTTACTCAACTGTTATTCTCAAAAAGGTGATGAAAATCAGCTTTTTATGCACTAAAATGGGTGTGTGCAGAAATCTGCATAAAATGAAGGGGCATGGCTCTGGAATATGTTAGATTAGGTTAGGAGAGACTCACATACAAAATTTCAGCTCAAACAAATGAGTTTTTCTATGTTAAACAGTTCCTCCTTCCCGACTAGTCAAGAAAAACCCTGATTTCCCATGACCTAATTTATGCAGAAATTTGCTGATGCATGGGTAGCATAATTTCTAAAGGGATTGACTGAGTTTATGCATGAATATCAGTATGAAAGTTCAGAATAGGAAAAATATGGATTATACTAAGGAAAACAAGCATTTTCATAAGGAAAAACCCTGCAATAAGATGCTGCAACACATAAGAAAAGACTGCATAACCATGAAAACATTATTTTCTGGGGCTGAAGAAATGTTTCATTAATATTTATATCTGAAGCATATCAGTACATGAAAAGATAGATCTAATACAGAAATAAGTACAAGAAATGTTGATCTATACATTCCCCTTGGGGTTTTGTGCAAAACATGAAATGCCGGAAGTAGATCTGAGATCTAAAATTGCAGATCTGTAGAATGATTCAGAAATTTTTGAATAATAACATGTTACAACAGATTAGATCTGAAACTAACATGGATTGGATGGCCAATCCATGGATCACCACAGTGAGAGGAAGAATCCTAACACCAGAGATCTCTCCTCCAAAATACCGACAAAAAACCCAGCAGTTGTAGATCTGCAAATAACGCAGTTTAGGGGAAAATACTATGATGCCTCTTCTGGAATGGGTTTGGCCTGATGCTAAGATGTAGACCTGAAGCCCAATGAGTCTAAAACCAGCTTATCAATGGGATAGATGAGTTTCCCAGTGACAAGGGGTGCTAGAACTCCCTAGATCTTGAGAGATCTAGTCTCCACTTGCTGCAACTCTCATGAACAATTCAACCCTAAACAAGATTGTGCTGTAGATGCAAGATGAAGCTTGGCCAAAATGCCAGATAGTTGAGAAATGCAACACAATCTCCGCCAAAGAGCTACTCCATGGAAGGAGAGAGGATTCCTAAACAGGAAATCCTCTTCCCTTTGGCTAAGCAGCCAAGAGAACTCGAGTTGCTCAAGCAACCTCAACTTTGAAATATCCTCAACAACCCCTGCTTGTTGCTCTCCTTCTTCTTTTATAATATTGGAGTCTTGGAAAAACCCTAAACCACTTCATTGGTTTAGCCCCTTTCACATTTAGAAGCTCCTTCTAGAACTGTGCAGTCTAAGATGCCCTCTTGTGATTTAGCCCCTTTCACACCAGCAAGATATAATTTAAATAGCCCAGATATGTCTCTATTCACATAGGCATTGATTTATTCTTAGTTTTCAGGAGTTTTACATGTCCTCCTTCACAATTTATTCATTAATCATGAAATGCAAAATAAATAAGGAAAGATTAATGTTCCAATTAGTTGAAGCTAATCTAGGAACATTACATTCATGGTGTATATAATTTTATTTTGATGTTTCTTGTTCCTTTTCTTCCTCCTCTTCACAATCTATGTAAAATGATTTCTTCTCAGCACATTTATGATATTTAGTGTATTTTCTATCACAACTGTAACAAAGCCCTTTTGCTCCTTTTTTTCTCTAGTTATTGTGGTATCAACCTTGTAGGTTGTGGGAGGCTAGGAGAAGCAACACTTCAATCTTTATAGTTGTGAGTGGTATACCTCCTTGCCATAATTTTTCTTTCAACTTTTCTTAATTAGGTTCCCAAAGGCGAACCTCATGTTGGATGTTATCCTTTAAAGTCCATACGAATACATCAATCATATGCTCCTATGGAATATTAGTTACCTTGATATTCAATTTTTGGGAGTCCTTAATGTGTTCCACCATTGAACCCTTTTGTTTGATATTTATGAATTGGATAAACACGATATTTCTCTTTGTATCTTCATAATATGTTATCTATTCCTCCATAAAAATTGTCCAAGTGACAATTGTTTTATGAGAACAAAGGTGTTGATACCACACAAACTGATTGAGTTCTAATATAAAGATGCAATGCATACCTTTTGTCCATGTGGCACATCATGTAAATAAAATAATTTCTCCGTATGTAGTATCCATGTTACCAGATCCTTGTCATCAAACTTCCTCGTATCAATCTTTGGAATATGGTTGTTTCTCAGTCATGAGTTAGAGTCTCTAAAATCATGGCTCACATTCTTTATGTTGTCATCATGAGTTTCATAGGCTACCTTGTCACCATTAGGAAACCTTTCTCGCAAAAAATTTGTCAAACCTTCTTTCAAACCTTCCATTTATGCCTTTAAATCACCCTTCCAACCTTCCATCTATGATTTTAAAATGTCCATGTCCCCTTTTAAACCATACATGTTCCCATTTAGTTCATCTTTGGCTGCTCTTTGTGAGAGTGAAATTTTTTGCACTTGGTCCCATAATTTTGATATATCATGTTGCATTTTTTCCTCTTCATGCGTCATAGTAGAGCTTCTGAGGGTTTAATAGGTGTAGAATTTTTTTTTTGAGGAATTTTGGAACCAAATAATTATATCTATGCTTCACTATGCTCTTTGAATAACTTCAAACTAAATTTTCAAACAAAAATTATGCAAATTTAAAAATACACACTTTTTATAGCTTCATTTTGAGCTTGTTGAAAATGATTAACTTGAAACTATTGTATCTTTGTGACTTAGGCCTCCCAAGGTCTGAAATTTCATTTTGTGGTAGCCCTCTATGTCTTCTTTCAAACCCCACCAGTGAGATTGAGATTGGATTATTCAAGATTATTTTCTTCCAATTCTCCCATGATGACCTAATTATGGATTAGTTCAGTAGAGCATACTTGTATGGGATGACACATGTCACTGTTTTAACCTTTGGATATGAAAATTATATACGAGAAACTACAATATGTGAAATTTCAGTTTCTTTTTACAAAATTCAAATCCAATGCATGAAGTGAAAATTATGATGATTTTACTCAGAACACTTGTTTGAGATAGAATTATGGAGCATGCAGAAACCCTAACTTCCTTAGACCATATCTCCAAAAATATAGCGAACCAAGTTCAGAAATTTATATACAATTTCATCAAGATCTTGGCTCCACGTGGTCGAAATTTCAGATTCTTAATCTTCATAGAATAATAATAATAATAATATATATATATAAAATTTGTAGCGAAAATTCAAAGATGACCTGTTTAAAGAAGCGAAACCCTAGGATATAGAGCTCTGATACTAAATTTTATGTGACCAAATCACAAAACAGAAGAAAATATAGATCAATGACTTGAAAATAAGCCTCTTCCAGGGGACAACCTCCTTTTACATAAAATAAATGAACAATATTTGGATGATATAAATGACAAAACCTCCTTGGTTTATATAAGAGTCTAAAGGGTCACAATATAATCAAGGCCTACATAACAATAATAATGTAAGGGCACAACAATGACAATAGTGGGTTTCTATGGTGCACAACAATAACAATATGGGGGCTACATGGGGAACAACAATAACAATATGGGGGCTGCACTAGTATTATAGGGACCTAACATATAAAAGGCATGTAATCAACTGATACTTTTCCATCACCCTTTTTTGTTGTCAATAGTTCTATTTTTCTTGGAAGACCACACTTTTGTTCTGCTGTCACCACCTTTGTTCCATTTCCATAGCCTTGCATCATGCCTTTTCCTTGCATCACAACAGTGAGCAATTTCTGCTCCTTTTCCATCAATGACAACAATTCCAACAATCCCCCCCTTCGGCATTAATGAAGAAACTGTAATCCTTCCCCTTTTGTCCTAAGAAACACTTCTCCTTATCGATCCATAATTCTACTTACCTCCCCCTTTGACATCAATGGCATGGGGGGTTCAACTTCTAATGAAAATAAAAAAGGAGATGTTTGTGTGAACACTATTAATAATGAAAAATATTATAAGCTCTAGTGATTAGACAATCCTTTGTCACTGAGGAAAGACAAATTTTAATATAATAGTCCTTTGCTGCTAAGAAATCCTTGCTTTTGCAAACCAATACTTTTTCATTATCATGCCTTTTTTTTGTATGGAAAATAATATTCAACACATATTAGTCTATCAAAGAATGAGCAATCTTTTAAGTCTTTGATAGGCATTCAATAGCACGATCAAATAATGAGGAGAGATTGAGTTTCACTTGACTTGAATGATCTTGATGCTTACATTGTTTGTCCCTTGATTCATAATGATATCCAATTACATACATTTATATATTTAGAAATATTCATTCATAACATTTTTTATGAAATTCATGATGATTGGCTTGGAATCGACTTATAATTTTTGTATCTAATTTTACTTTCAAGTGTTAATTAAATCATCACCAAACATTAATAAAAATTATCCTTGGTGTTCTTTTGATTGAAGATATTGAAATATTTGCATCCTTTGTGGTTGAAATTCCCTTTGAATTCAGTGTCCTTTCATAGCCTATGATTATGTATTTTCCTTCCTATGAAATTCTCAATATCATTGCTTTGTATGCACTTATATTATCTATGGAATTCCCACTTGTTTTACCTTGAATTTGCTTGCAATTTTGTGAAATTTCTTAGTGACATGCTTATCACAACCCTCAATGCTCACTGATTTCCAAGGAAATATGTGTCATTGTCAAAGGACTAAGGTGTAGATATGCTTTATCATGGAGAAAAACAACTTCAACAATTCAAAAAAAATTGCAGCTTTATCCCCATATGTTTGTTGTTGAGCCATAGTTTCCTGGTGAAATGATAAGTTATGAATCATTTTAATGTACATTATTGATCTTATTTTCACTATTATTACTGATTTGTTTACAATACAGACAAAATATTATCTTTTATTTTTTTCTTGTGATGAACCCTAATTGGAGAAAACATAATGTACATTATTGATTATATTTTCACTACAGTCATTAATATATTTACAAACACGTCGCGAACAGTAGTTGGAAGAACCATCCATAATCACTTATTTGAATTATTCTACTTCCATCATTTCTTTCACCATATTCAACAAGGATAACCATGTTTTTATAGCCAAATATTAGTTCAAATTTAGATGTGACCTAACTCATTACATATTTGCATGTATGGAACAATTAAGCCCACTACTCAATTAACTATTGCATGTTTGCATGCATGCACAACCCTATTCACTATTGAGTGGCATCTTCACTTCACTTCACAATCAAACAAACCATGCGTAATCCCAAAAGCAAAGCAATTGGTACGAGGCAAATTGATTTATACAGTTTATAAGCAAAACTGCGTGTATGAAACTTACAAATATGGTTGTGCTAAGACCATCAACGAACATTAATGATTGGGGCTCTATACGCTCGCCCTTTAAGGATGAAGTTATCAGGATTTTCTAGTTCTTCCAGTCACACACCCTTTGTGATTGACATTTGCTTTGGGAGTTGTCTATGGAGGCGAAGAAATCACCCCAACGACCAAAAGTGGTCAGAATATGGGAATTTTGTTTAAAGAAATATTGCCGTAGAAGTGTTTGAATCATGTTTTTTTATGGTGGAAATGGATTCAGCACCACCAAAAACCTTGAGGGCACCCAAAATCTTGAAGTTTGATAGCTATAACTTGGATTTACAAAAAACCCTACCGGATTTTATTAAAATCTTAATGGAATTTCCATGATTTTTAGGGCAAAAAAGCAGGTTGGTTAGACTACCATTTTTCTTTTTTTATCCTCTCCTTACACAAAAGTTGACTGGAGTAAGGATAAACACGGTAACTTGCAGGATCCTCTCTATACGACGGAGCTAGTACATCTAGCACTACACAGGAGGTTATTATCGTGAAAGAATGTGTGTTTCCCCCTATTGTTGGATATAATACTGAGGATTTATAATATGTGGCTCTTAAAAAAATGCCCAATTTCAATTATGCAAGTCTCAAGGGGAAATTGTAATGGGTGAAATTAGGGCAGCAAGCCCTAATTCATCAACGATCTTCAACGATACATTGCGACCCAATAAAATATTTCTAGTCATAATGAAACCATATATTAAAATATAATCCATGAACAATTTTAGTTATTGCAATGATAATTTCCGCCACCAATTGATATCATATTTTTTAACACAATGTGAAAATTTATTAACTAAGAAATCCTACTGTTAAATCTCGATTTACTTCTCCTACTTTATTAAACATACAAGTTATTAATATGAATATTAAGAATTAACATTGAAGTAAATACAATTAACAACCTACACATAAAATTCATTTACTGAATAGCATACTCACATGACAAAGTGACACAGAGTTTTCGGACAAATGTCCCCAGAAAAACCCAATGCAGGAAGACCAATGCAACAAATATGAGGGTTTATTATTATTAAGCAATAGTTTCTGAGTACATCTAGTGTGCCATAAACTCGGCAAACCCAATAGAGAAAACCTCAACAATAAGAGAAAATATGAGATATACCTCACTCTCGTGAGTCCCGGCTGATCCGGATGAGCAACTAGTGAAACCCCAGCTGGCTTTGCGTAGCAACTGCATAGCCTGGTTGAAGAACTACATCAACCTAGCTCTAGGTGAATCTGCCTCTCCTGGATCTCGGTTTCAGCTCTCTTGGCTTAGAAACCCTTCTTCCGATGAATTTCAGACTTTTCTCTTGGATATGTTGTGTTGCCTCTATATGGGCCCTGCGTGGGCCTGCGTCACCCTCCTGAGGGATTTTGTAACTCCATCTGATGGTTGTGTTGCCTCCACTATGTCTCTCTTACCCTTTCTTTGCACTTTACTCTTGGCCCTCATGACCAATTACTGCATTTTCCCCTCGCTACAACTCTGAGTCACTCAGATTGGAGTGTAAAAACTCTGGTAAAACTGATAAATATATATTATTAATGATAAAAGATAAGATAAGAGATGATTACAATGAGGGATCGCCTGGGCTTTAAATATAGCCTCAAGGTGTCCCTTGGCGAAGAGGCATGATCTTTGGATCATGCCCTTTCAGTTAATAAACCTACTATAACTATATCTAACTAATAATTAATAAAATATTCATAACATTGCCCTTCTCTTAAAGATGCTTTGTCCTCAAAGCATACGTAATGATGGACAATGTTGATGAATGTCTGGTTTTCTCAAGCGATGAGCTCTTGCGTCCCACACTTTAAAAAGATCGTGAAGTATCTTCTCGAGCTCCATCTGTTGGTGATGTGGATATTGAAAAGATCTGATATCGACAAAGCTGGATACTGTCTTGACTTCCATTGGATGTTTGATTTTCTTATCGGAAGGCACTTTTATGGGTAGATCTTGGAATACTTTTTCATGTTTTCCAACTATCCCTTGTTCTTCTAGTGATTTTTTGTGATTCCTTTTTAGACTTAGAGGTAAGTTACCAACAATTATTGTCTGATGTAACTTCTCCTCATCATTAAATGTTTCATTCTTAACAACCATATCTGCTTCATCACCGAAGGCCTCAACAACCTCTGTCATTATATCAGCGGCTTCGGATGTGTTTGTTGCTTCACATGTTTCGTTCAAGTCTGGGAATGAAACATTTTGTTGTTTACACACATCTGTATCTTCATGGTGATGTGGGGAATCAGCTTTTTCCTGATGCTCTTCTGAGTTCCCTGAATCTGTGGCATTGTTTTGTTGAGTTTGTTCCCTGTCAGGAGATATCGGGGATTGTGTCTGACTTAACTTATCTATTTTATCATTTAGCTTATTGCAGAGTTCTGACATCCTGCTCATTGCTTTGTTAAGCTTTTCTGTGGCCTCCCTTCGTTTTAGCTTTGCTAAGCTTTTGATCTGATCAATTGTCATCGTAGATAAAGACATACTGAATAGATATGAGGTGAGAAATACTCTTTTGCCAGTTTTTCTTTTCTCCTTTCTTTAAAATTAATTAATTAATATTCAATTAATTAAATTTTTTTTTTTTTGAATTAATTAATTAATTAATATTTAATTAATTAATTAATTAATAATAATTTCTATTATATATATATATATATATTTTTAAATAATAATAATAATAATAATTATTATTATTTTATTATTTGAATTATATATATATATATATAATTATGGGGAAAAAGATTGGTAACCTTGAAAAGTCACGTGCCTTTTGAAAAGTCACTTTGTTTTGAAAAGGCACGTTGTTTTGGAAATGGGAAATGGGTTTTTAATACCATGGACCCCAAAACCACGAGCTATTACTCTTATTTTTTAATTTTACTTTTACTCTTCCTTTTTAATTTTACTGTCTTCCATGTACGTATATCTCTCTTTTTACTTTTTCTTTTAATTTATTTCCCCTTTATGTTAACTTTCCCTCTCTCTTTTATTTTATTAATATATATATATATATATATATATATATGTATTATATATATATATTTCTTCCTTCTTCTTTTAAAAAAAAACAAATGTTGTTGCCCGCAAGCACTTTTTTTTTTTTTTTAAATCTGCAATTCTGGAATTTCCTTGTAATTCCTTAATTCTGGGTGATCACACAGATCCCAAAGAGCGATGGCTCTGATACCAATGGAGTGTAAAAACTCTGGTAAAACTGATAAATATATATTATTAATGATAAAAGATAAGATAAGAGATGATTACAATGAGGGATCGCCTGGGCTTTAAATATAGCCTCAAGGTGTCCCTTGGCGAAGAGGCATGATCTTTGGATCATGCCCTTTCAGTTAATAAACCCACTATAACTATATCTAACTAATAATTAATAAAATATTCATAACACAGATCTGATCTTCGTTCGAGCACTACTCCGTCAGAAGAATTCGATCTCTTAGATTCTGTGTGTGTGTCTCCAATTGCCCCAAGCCTTTGCTTTATAATTTTGCATTGACACATCAACGATCATGATTTAATCTCTTATCGATGGCTTAGATTAAAAGACTTCTTGATCCATGTCACTTATAACATTTCATCACATGTGTTTAATTAATTCACTTTAATTTTTCTAATTCCCTAAGTTAGACTTAGGGTCCTCATTAAAAAAATTAATTATTTTAATATTTCACACACCAGATGAAATTTATCTAAATGCTTTCCGAGTTTTGGATGTCTTGTGTGTCTTAGCCCCTCCACAAATTTCAGGGCTAAAGCACACTTGATGCTACCTCAAAATCTCAACACTCCCTCTTAGCACGAAGTGTGCTCTAGCAATACATCCACACCATGTATCGCAAGATCTAGGCATCGGTCTTTGCGCTACTAATTCTTGGCCTGCTGCCCTCCATCCATTGCATTGCTGATTTCTGTATTGTTGCCCATGTAACTGCCACTGACATTGCTACATCTGTACTGCAGCTCCCTCTCAATTTGCTACATCATGTTGCCCATATATCTGCCACTACTAACTGCTACACTGTAACTCATTTGTTGAGAAGTAAGCAACTGAAGGACCCGTGCCCAATAATTGACAAAAAATTCGGGTTGCATCTCATCACTGAAGCTCCCCTAGCTGCTGCTCTGTGCTATCCTCCTGAAGCTTCTGTGATGCTGAAGTCCCATCAGCCTCTGCACTGCTGCCTCTACGCTGCTGCTACTTCTGTACTGCGCTGCTCCCTCTACATCAACTCAACACTGCCCTCTGCTTCAATGTCATTTTCTGCACCCACTGCTCCACTTTCCCTGTTATCGTCTTAAGGCTCTCGTAGCTCGTATGTGATCCAAGAGTTGGGCTACTCAAGGATCTTGCCTCCTTTGTCTGTAGTTTCTCTACAGATTCATATCACCCCACTTACGTGGCTCATGAGCACTCATGGCTACATCATCATCACTCCCATCGTCCTTTGCAGTTGCTGCATTGGATTCCTAAGATCCTTTGTCCTTCTTCTTAGGACAAGTGCTGGCTAAGTATCCAATTTTTCCACAATTAAAGCACCGAACCTTGGATAGGTCCCTCTTCTTCTTCCCTTGCTACCTTCGTTCCTTTGGTTCATGATGCAGGGGCATGAGACTTCATTAATTATTCCAAAAATCCAAAAAAATGTTACAAGCAAAGGTGTTGGTATCTTTAGCTGTCAAATTACAATTTTACTAGATAAGGGTTGAACTAGTATCTAGGAAGATTTAACAGTTTTAGATCAGATTCAGTAAATTTAGTCTTTAGTTGATAGAATTTAGGAATATATTGTGTAATTAGGATTTTTCTAAATTTAGAGAATTCGATCCCCAAGAGGAGGTCGATTGTTATGTAAAAGAACTATAAATTGTAACCTTTGAGAAGGAGGAATTGGGGATTTGGCAGTAGAAGAATGGATTGAGAGGGTTTTCCCTCTGTTTTAATAAAATTGCAGAGTTTGTTTACCTGTGTATTCTTGGCAAGTTCTCGGAGGTTCATCCCTTCAAAAATTCATTTAGTTTATATATATTATGTGTAGAAATTGAGCGCAATTCGAATGTATATTAACTATGTGTACAGGATTCGGGAGGAAATCGAAGAAGTTCTGTCTCTATGGCTTGATTTTAAATATTCGATAATTGTTCTATGTGTATTGAGGTTTCATCAGAAGAAGGAAGGTTTAAGAGAAAGTGAAGTTTAAACGAAGAAATGGCGAAAAATCGTGTTTAAACGCGGTTAAAACACATTTTTGAAGAAAATCGGTTTTGAAGAAACCAGGCACTCTTGTCGCACAACCTTTGGGTTGTGAGTGGTTTTTTCCATTTTGAACGCGATCGTGTCAGATGCCGACATGTCGCAGTAATAATACTGCCCATTTCGCGTAAGTTTTGCGTGATAAAGTTCGGGGGTTGATTGGATGCGATATTCATTTGATCGTGATCGACAAAGATCCGACGGTGGTCGCCTGGAATGTTGCGTGGAGTTTAATGGAAAGGCCCGGACCTGACGGATTGTTGCAATAGGGTTTTATTAAAGGTTTGAAATTGGGTACTTTGCAAAAAGGTATTAACCATTGTTTAAAGTGCTTCATAATAGTTTCGAAGATTTTGATATTATTTCAATAAAAGCTTCATTAAGAGGTTGAAGTCCGGATATACATTGCCAAAGGTTTTAAATAACATTTCCGAAGGTTTAAACATGGGTTATAATGTTTCCGAAGGTGTTTAACGTTGATTTCCGAAAGGTCTAAAACATTGTTTTAACAGTCAGTTATTACATTTCCGAAGGTTTTAACCATTGTTCCAAAGGGTTTAAAACCTTGGTTAAGGGTAATTATTCTGTTATAAATGAGTAAAAGGGGGCTTTAGCTTCCGAATGTGCATTTCATTGATTTTATAAATGAGATTTCATAGAATTTGATGAATGAGAGTGAAATAGGAGATCAGGAACAGATTCCTCCTGAACTAGAGAACATTGCTACCAAGTTTGAGCAACTCTTCTTAAAGCCTGCACCCACACTGCCATCATTTGTGGTATCAGAGCAGTCTTTAGAGCATTTTTTAGACACTGACCAAGCTTCCAAAAGTTAGAAAAAGAAATCCAATATGGCTATCAGAATTGGTAGAGGTGGTGCTGGTAGAAGAAGAGGTAGACCAGTTGCAAATGCAGAAGTACTAGAGAATATGCAGCAAATTCAAGCCAGATTGGAAGCAATTGAAGTAGGACAATAGAGAGATCCTAAAGATGTTAGTGAACCTGAAGCTGAAGAAGAAGAAGAAAATGTTGAGCTTATACCTGATATGAGATTCTTTAAATCAGTTTTAGGATCTACATCCAAGCGGAGACTTGAAGTATCAGCTTTTGTAGGAGGATTGAATCTAGAAGAGTTGATAGATTGGATCAATGAAATGAATAAATGCTTTGATTATGAAGATATTGGTGAAGGAAAGAGAGTTAAGTTTGCTGTCACAAGGTTGAAAGGACATGCAACACTTTGGTGGGATGGAGTGCAAGCAAAGAGAAGGAGAGTTGGTAAGCAGCCAATCAAGAATTGGAACAGAATGGTGGCAACACTGAGAGGTAAGTTTTTGCCTAGTGATTATCAACTTTCATTATTTACACAAATGCAGAATCTTAGACAGAGATTAATGACAGTAAAATAATAAACAGAAGAATTTTACAAAGTGAGCATAAGAGCAGGACAAATTCAAGATACAATAGAGAAGATTTCCAGGTACATAAATGGTCTCAGAATGGAGATTCAAGATGAGATAAGTATATTGTCTCCTAAGACAGTAGAAGAGGCTTACTAGATGGCCTTAAAAGCTGAAGAAAAACTCCTAAGAAAGAAATCTTCCAAAGGAAGAGGTACTTTCCAAGGAAGAGGAAGTCAAGGTGGTAGAGGAAGATCTACATCACCAAGAGATGGAGCTAGCAGCAACTCACCTCAGTATGCACCCACAGAAGGTGATACAAGTGGCAGAAGGAGTTCTTACAGAGGAAGAGGAGGCATAAACAGAGGAAGAGAAGTTAGATGTTACAGATGTAACAAATTAGGACATAGAGCCTATGAATTTCCAGAGAAAGAGAATGTGGGGAAAAATCAGAGAAATGCAATTGTTGCTTAGACTGGAGAAGAAGCAGCAAAGTTGCCTGAAACAGAGAAATAAATTGTGCCAGAGAAAGGAGAATCTTTGGTGGTTAACAAGGTTTTGTTAAAACAAACAAAGGAAGTTGCTGAACCAGTACAAAGAAAGACTTTGTTCAGAAGTGTGTGCAAAGTTCAAGGGAAATGCTGTCAATTGATAATTGATAGTGGCAGTACAGATAATTTGGTCTCTATAGAGGTGATAGAGAAATTGAAATTGAAGACAAGGGAACATCCAACACCCTACAAGGTGTCATGGCTTCAGAAGAGACATCAACTAATAGTAAAAGAAAAATGTGAAATAGAATTGCAAATGGGCAGTTACAAAGATAAAATCATGTGTGATGTGATGCCTATGGATGTGTGTCACATATTGCTGGGTAGACCTGTTGAAGCCTCGAAAATCATTGCTACAACATTGGGGGATAACCACCCGGTCCGGACCTTAATACAACTCCTTTTCTGTTTATGACAGTGGCTCCGATTGGTTTAACTTGGTCCAGTTACCTTTTCTCTATCGCTATTGGTTTACGATGTATCGTTAACTACCAATAGACAAGGATATCATATCACTTCTTCTTGCTGATCGGGCAAGAGAATGACCCTTAAGCTGATTTGGGCTCAGCTAAACCACAACTAAGATTTTGCCTCTTTGAAGAAGATGACTTAAAAGAATGTAAAACTTAATCTAAATGCAAATTTATTCTATAATGCAAGAAAAAGAAACTAATCTAAATCCTATCTCAATTCGGTATATATAGATCTAACCCAACTAAGAGAAAGATAATTAAATAATGAGGATTAAAATATGTCTGGCTTTAAATTAATGTCAAGGTAATGAAAAAATTCAATTTAGCTCACATTTGTGAATACCAAAACACATCCTATTGAGACCATTTAATTGAAATAATAGATCAACAACACTCGGAAAAAATTCACAAAAATGATATCGATTGTCAAATCAGTCAAGCTAATAATTAAACAATAATATGTGGAGGAAATTCGCAACACATTACTATTTAATAAATGAGTTTTATAAAGATAGATTTCTAAGTAATGGTTACTCAGAAATCAGAGTTTAATTCATAAGAGCAGAGATACATAACAATTTGAGACAAATTATCCATATCAACATAAATGCATAAACATGAATAAAATGAAACAACAATTTTATTAACATAAAAATGAAACTGGTATTTGATATAGAAATGCCAAAAATACCAGTTAATTGAATCCGCTTCTCTGATCCTGGTCTCTAACAGTACTTTACATTACTTGAATTTCTGATTTCAAAACTAGAGCTGCAGAAATGCAAACTCTGCCCATCATGCATAATTCAAGATATAAAAAAAAACCGTCATTAATTTTCAGATATGAAATTTTCTCTCCTCTCTCCTACAACTCTAAATTCCTATTACACAAATGCTTTTAAAAGTCTGAAATTGTAGAGGAGAGCAGCCTCTTTTACATTTTGCAATCTGCAATTTATAATCTTTCTAAAAGTATTTTGAGAAAAAAGTTTGTTGAAGAAGAATCTGCCCAATCCAATTTTATTTGCTCAAAAATATTAATCTTTAGTTGTTGGAGCTTTCTCACTGATTGAGATATTTTTCTCCATATCCCTTCTATTGTTTTTTCTGCAAAAAGAAATTAAAATGAATTAAGATGCAACAATAAAATCAAAATATTATTTCTAGCATTAAAACAAATCCAATTAAATTCTATTTAAATAAATAAAAAAGAAATTTGAGCTTCTTATTTGATGCTAATAACGATTTTAGTTAACCAATGATATTATTGATGCATGAATATGCTATTAGAAGAGGCTAGGCAAATGAAAATGAAGAAAACAAAACTTAGAAAATTGATTTTTTTTAGAAATTCGGAGCTTGATCTTCTGCCTAATTTTTGACCCAGTAAATAACCAAATCTATTAGTGAAACCTCCTCAGAAATGTTCTCCTTGATTTTCTCTTTCCAATGAGCCATCCTAGGCCTCATTTGGCCAAGTAAAACTCAATCTATGAGCCTCCAAAGTTGATAAGTCAAATCTGATATAAATCTAGAAATTCTATTGCTAGGCTAAAAAATCAGATTTTTAATTAAAAATCTAATCCTAAATTAGCATACAATTAACTAATAATTAATTCTAATTTAATTCTTAATTATAGACTAAACTAATTATTTAATAACCTATTTATTAATGAATATTAATCTAACTAACAAATATAATTAATCTAATTAATAATAAATTTAATTTAATTAATTATATTTTAAATATTAATTAATTTAATTAATTTAAAATTAATTATTTTAAATATTTAAATATTACATTAATTATTAAACTAAAATTAATCTAACAATATATTATACTAACTTGTAACTTAACACTATATTAAACTAAATTTATTAATTATTTATTCCAATAAAATAAAAACTATCCTAATTAATATAAAACTAAACTAACATTATATCTATTTAAATTAAATTAGCATTACACCTACTAACTTATGCTAATTTTAAACTAACCTATTACTTACCACTAATATATATTACACCTAACTTAAAATGACACTACCCACTAACTAACGTTAATACTACACTTTAACACTTAACTAAAAACTAACATATTACTAACTTACAATAACACTATAGCTATAACATTAAACTAACTACCAACGTATGAGAAGACTTGAATGAACTCATCGCATCGGGAAATGAGTTGTAACTCATCGTATTGAAAATGAAACTCATCGTATCGGGATAAGACATACTTCATCGTATCGAAAAATATAAATGAGTCTAATCGCATCGTAAATAATAAACTCATCGCATCGGATGGAATGAGTGCACCTCATCGCATCGCATGAAGTCAATCGCATCAGAATAAAATGAGTTCATCGCAATCGCATGAAGTCAATCGCATCGCATGAACTGAGTTCATTAGGGTTTTAAAACTTCCGATGCGATGAATTTTAATTTTTAATTTTTTGTTTTTTAATATATATATATATATATTAAATTTAAATTTACTTAATTAATTATATAATAATTAATTTAAAATTTAACATTAAAAATTAGTTTTTTGTTTTGGTTTCATTTTAATGATGTTTAAATTAGATTATGAGTTTATCTAAATGATGATTTGCCTAAATAAGCTACAACCACTTTGACATTTTGGATTTTTCAGATTTTTTGAGTTTAGATTTATTTGAAAATTGGAGTAAATTATCGAAATCCCGATGCTTCGTTATTTGGCTGTATAAGTTAAAAAAAAAAAAAAAATGAAAAATATTAGTCATAACTAACTACGTGTTAATATTTTAAACTAAATGCATTATTGAACTAAAAACAAAAAAGAAATACTGTACATTTTACGCATTTTCTAACCCAGACAACATAATTGATTAGAGTTCAAAGGAGTGCTATTTACAAACTGATTGACCAAATGAGACGAAACAAACGTCAACAGGAAGCTTATAAAAAATCGATTTCAACCAAACAATAAAAACAAGAGTCTAAAGAAAATGAGAAATTAACAAAATCATAAAAAATCCTAAAAGGTGTTTAGCCAAAAATTTTATAGAAAGGGTCCCCATTATTTGATGTGAACAAGTTAAAAATGGGGGGTTGTTGTACCATACAACAATTGGCGATTCACTGGAAGAAACAGTTATCTCTGTTTGATATAGATGAAATTTTCCTAAAATTAAAGTAAAAATAATTAAAGAAGAGAAAATTATTTTTGGAATGCTTGACTAGGTTCATTAATTTGAATAAAAGCAAGAATTATCTTATTGTAATTTTCTTAAAAGTCCTCATAAAGTAAAATATTTCATAACTCTATATCAGTCCTTAATTAGTTGTAGGGATAAAGCAGGGGTCATTTTACAGCTTAGCTTTAAATTTACTCATTTGTCATAGGTACAGCCACTGCTGCCAAAAAACATCTATAGTCTCGATAGGGTTACTTTTTAATCATGAATGATTCAAAATCCCATCTTTTTAAGAATTATTGACCTAGAGATGAATCCATTTATACATATATATATATATATATATATATATTTTTTTTTTTTTAAATTCTTAAAAGCCATTGTCCTGGTTTGGTAGCCAGATAGTTGACATTGCCATTCACTGGTTATAATTGGACTGAACAAGCTGGCTCGTGATGAGACCCCTTGTCTTATAATTGTTTGCAATCATAAGCCATTACCCTGGTTTGTTTAGCAGTGTTGGTAATTTTAGCCTATTTTTCCCCTATGATCATGGTAAGCAGGCTCGTGATGAGACCTCTTATCTTTTAAGTTTTTTTTTAAATATATTTTTGGATTACACTCTAGAAAAATAAAACTCTTTTAAATAGGGAGAATCATTAACTCCTTAAGAGTTCAGAATGACAATTTCAGAGTTAAAAATGCTTTGCTGTAAAGTGTCTTTACTTGGTTAAAAATAACTTTTCTTAACTGATAATAAAATTTTGAAAGATCTTAATAAAACATTGAAATTTCAAAATAATTACAATTTTGATGAAAAAGTAATTCTTCAGATTTCATGATACTTCGTCAACTTTTCTTGTTTTATAATCTCTTCTTTAAGTATGTCTACCTTTATAATAAGAAAAACAAATTTTGCTAAGAGATTTGAGAAAAAGCTAATAGGAGACTATTAACAATTTTTTCCCTATGTATACCAACCATTGTTAGGTAACAAAAAGGCCTTTCATATAAATCATGGCAAAGTCACCAAAATCAAAATTGAAAACCAAATGAAAAGAATTCTTAAACTAAAGTGAGAAAAGAAATCAGCAAACAAAAATAAAAACAAAGAAATTTAAAAGTGGAAAGGAAAATCCAAGTTTTGAAATACAAACTCTATAAAAAATGTTTATACCAATGTCTCAACAACATGAAGTAAAAGAAAATAATCATGTAATCATTCATTCTTATGTCGAGATTCAGATAAATTATATCTTGCAGGGTTGTAAGTGTTTTAGGCTTTAGATTGCAGTGATTATAAAATTCAGCCATAATGAAAAATTTCTGTCTGATGTCAATCTTCTCGTTTTCAAAGCATTATCTTAATAATTTTTTAATAAAAGGAATGCTTTAAAGAAACAGATTAAAGGTTTAGAAACTTCCTAGTGTAGCTGTTTCAATGAAGACTATCGCTGCTTCTTGAAATAAAACCAGGAAAAGAGCATAGGGCTTCCAAAATATGATTTGGTAGATGATTGAAAGCTTTTATGAAGAGTTGCAAAACATAATTTTATATCAACGTAATTTAAAAAACAAAACTGAAACTAAAGTAATGAAATGGAAATTAATGAAAGTGGGTACATGAATCTTACTATTGGATAATTGCATTTGATCTTACCTGAAGGTATCAATTTCTCTAATACTAGATGACGTCTTCTTTTAGTTGACATTAAAAATATGAAGAAGGCAAACTAACTAAAATCCTGTAACCCAAAAATCATTATTTATTTTATTTAAACTAAAGCAAGCAGTAAAATGTAAAAATATAATGTTTTGTGTCCAAAGGAATTGAATTTAAAACAAATGCATCAGAAATGAGATTAATAATTTGCAGTGATGAATATTCTCAAAATATTATAAGTTTTATATAAATTCCATGATTTTATAAATTGTTCAAAGTTAAGACCAAATTTAAAATAATGAAATTTAAAAATAGAGAGGTCTTTGAATTTCAAATTTAATTATGGAATTATTTAAAACTGAAATATATGAGAAATCGAAATGATTTGAAGATGCTGCAAAATTGTCATCAATTGCTTTAGTATCATAGCGATTACCCAAGATTGCTTTAAATTAAAACAATGCATTATCAGATGATTCATATTGAATGTAGAGGCATGCGTTGGATTTTTATCGCATCAGGGATTGCAGTAGCAAATTGCCGATATTAGATCATGAGAAAAGAATATGTGCGATGAGATGGAGCGATCATACCATTGAAGAAATGTTATATTTAGGATCGGGAACCGTCATGTCGCAATTTGCACATTGCACACCACATCTCGCGATTTGTACTTTGCACATTGCACATTGCGCATCGCATTTTCAGAATAGTGACATGACCATGAATAAAAATGCGATAAAGCGATATTAATATCGACATGTCGGAATGTTGGAAAATAGTCATGCTGGAAATGCCAATATGATTCTTACGATAGCAGTGATGCCATGGATATAATAATCGGTGATGAGTGAAGAGCGAAAAGTGATGAGAAATCGGCGACTAGTGAAAGTGATAGCGATGAGAAATCGTCGATGAGTTAAAGTGATAGCGATGAGCAATCGGCGATGAGTTATCGCATCACAACTTTTAAAATGAGCGCACGAGGATGTATTCAATTTTCCTCCCGATTTGCGATTTGCGATTGGACTTATCGCATCGGAGGTCTTTTAAAATTAACCCTTGACTGATGAATTTAATAATTTGCGATTGCGATTTGAATATTATCTATTAAAACATGATTTCCTCGATTTGTGATTGTCGATTGGGTTCATCACATTGGAAATTTTCAAAAGGAAGGATTAACATTATGTTTAATGTGCTTTTGCGATTAGATCTATCGCATCCGAGCTTTTGTGATGAAAAACAAACTTTTGAATTCATCCCAATGCGATATGCGATTTTGCGAACGAGGTAACACATCGGAGGTCTTGTATTAGAAATATGAAAATCAAGTTGAAACATTTCAGACATGAATCTTATGATACTTTTTTTAAAATTTCAATTGGGTTTTCTAATGAATGAAAGTAAAGTTAAAGAATGCTCAAATTCTAATGAATCACAAAATAAAATTTCCTTGAACCTGTTGAAAATTTGAAATGGGTTTGCTGCTTACTTCAAGTTTTGAAAACAAATGAAAACCTGCAAATAAAACATAACAAGAATTAAAAATAAACTAAGGAAAAGAGAAACCATTGATAGATGAAAATGAACTTGTAAATGCGTACCTGGAAGGAAATTGTCTGTAAACTTACGTCATGAATCTTCGAATTTTCCTTCGATTTATCAAATTTCTAACTTTGTTCAAACTCATCTTATTATTTATTCTAAATTGGAGTATGCAATCAGCCTAAAATTTTTTGTTTATTCATGTTCAGGAAATCTGAAACTCATAAAATTCACCAGAAATAAATATGAAAATAGGCTTCCCTTTGAATTGCAACAGCAATTTATTTCCTCTGCTCATTCCGAATTAACTTGAGAAAAATCTGAATTGTTATAGTGACTGTTTAAAAATGCCTTTAGTAAATAAATATGATGCGTATTGCAGCATCAGATAATAAACTAAAGATCAGGATGGGATGAAGCCACTAATTGTGGAAAAATATCAACACAGATTTGAATGTGTGCACACAACAAATGGACACCCTTAAGGTCATTTAAACAAATTTCGAAGAATATAATATGAACTTCATGTGATCATAATGAAAGGTTAGACTGAATAATAATGATTAAATTGGAATTAAGATTATAATAGACAGTCATATCTTTGATGGGATAATGAGATCATGAAGCTTTATATTCTCAAAAACCTTTTAACAATTAAATTTTAGAAGAAAATCATAAAAGGATATTTCGAAATAGAGAAAAGTGGGTTTGAGGTGATTGGTGCCAAGTGCAACTTCAATTGAATTTATTCAAGCCGTTTTTCAAAATAAGTACAATAGAGATTTTGCTGCAATAAATTTTGATTTAAAAATTGAGAAGCAAGAATTAGAAATTTTCTGATAAGAGGCAAATATTTCCCTGAACATGTATATGATATGAGAAGGGTTGATTTTTCACGTTATTTTTATTTGCAGAACTATTAAGAATAAATTAACTACATAAAACAAACTAACTAAATTAATTCTACTTCTATTCTAACCATATACATGAAAATGACTAGGTATAGTCATATTTCTAGTGTAACCATTCTCTCATTTTAATTCCTGCATATATGTACAGTTCAAATGTTAGTAACAAAAATACAAATCTAATTGAACTAAGAAAATTAAATCTGTAATCAGAATGTACAGTTATTATTAACAACTTATTTACAATCTCTTTCTTTTGAAAAGTATTTTCCAACTGAATTCTAATTGGATCATCAAAATATGGATGGGTTTCCATTAATGATTGGAAAATGTTTAAAAGAGGAGATGACATGCCAGATTGTGGATATGAGCTTTTAAATTTAAAGGCTTGAAAAAAATTGTTAGCGTTATGTGTAAGTGTTAAACTATTATCAATCTTCCATGAAAGAAAACTTTCCAAACAATTTTCGAATAGGCTAATGAAAAATGGAGGGAAATCTGTCAAATAAGATGGAAAATTATCAATTGGATTAGATTGCTGGCCAGATTGTAAAAATACATTCTCTTGTTGACACTTCTTTTGGGAAGATAGAAGCTTTTGATAAAACATTAGCATTGATTGAAATTGAAATATTAATAACTTTTGATGTTCATGATTATAATATGAAACTTCAATTTCCCAATAAAACAATGCATCAATTGAGTGTTCACTATTAAAATGCTCAATATGCCAACGTAGAGTGTCAAAATTTTGAAAAATAAAATCAGAAAACAAATCTAAATTTGAACAAAATAAGTATGAAAGAAAAAATAAAATGAAATCCCTATTGGTACAACTAATGTTACAGTACAATTGAGATTGTTTTGAAATAATTTCTTTTTCACAAGGATTGGCAAGAATAATGGAATTTGAATAATTTCCAATTCCAACTTTTGAAGAAAAAAGAGAATTATGATTATGAGCAGGATTGAGAGTTTGATCATGATATGAATCATAAATCAGAATGTTTTTCCGAATGGTGAAATCATGAAGATAATTTGCTGCTCCACAACGGGGATTGGTTGGAATAATTTCTAAATTGAAATGTTCCTCATTCACATATGTTATTTGAATTTTATCATGAGGATTCTCTTGAGAAGAATAGAAATCAACATCCTTGATGTCAGAATAATTATCATAAATGACTTCACAATATTTTTTAGAATTCACTTTGATTTCATCCAATATATCAAAATAAGGAGGAACAAAAATTCCATGTTTATTAATGGCAAAAGAATAATCAATAATTGTTTATCTATCTTGATAAAAATTGATTGGTAATTCATTTAAATCATCCTCTTTATTTTCTGAAATATCATTAATATTAAGAGGGGAAAAATTACCATCATTAAAAATATCAGGATAAAGGGAAAAATGAGAATCAGAAATAATGAATTCAAAATTTTCTCTGTTCGAGAAATCTTGTGCGCTTTGTTCAGTATAGATTTCAGATTCTAGATCATTCCTTTGTATACTCATACTTTCTTGAAGAAGACTGTTTTTCTGCTATGTTTTCAGCATTTTTTCATCATGAAAAAATTCAGAAATTTGTACAGCAGTTTGCATTTTATTATTCACTTTGATTGTTGCTTGCACGTGTTGATTTGCGATCTGATTTCCTGAATTTAATGAAGAGTAATTTTCATATTTCAAAGCAGCTCTTTCTCCAAAATTGCTGCTATTGTCTTCTTGTATTTGGATAGAAATATTTTCCAAGCTGTGTGAGACCACTTCATCATAATTTATTTGCACATCCATATTGGAATCCTTATTTATGTTTGAAGGGGATGGAACAAAGCTTGAACTAATTTCATATGGATTAAGAATGGGAGGAAGAGATAAAATATGTTCAAACTAATATAATAATTCTTTTTTCGAATGTTTATCTTCAGTTTTAAATTTTAAACAATTTAAACAAAACCTGATGGTAAAATCAATTAAAGACTCACCTTCGAACCTTTGTAGATCTGCATAATCATCACATACCTATTCATAGATATATCCATCAAATTTACAAATGAAAATTGTAACAAATTGATCCCAACTGTGAATTGAGGCAACCGGAAGAGTTCTACACCAGTTTCTAGCTTTTTCCGCAAATGTGAGAGTAAAAATTCTGCATAAAATGCATTCATCAATTCCTTGAAAATCATAATTTGAAATATTTTGAATAAATTGAAAAACATGATTAAAAGCAGAAGAATTTTTCTTACCATTAAATTTAACCTGAGACAAGAGTCTTACCACTTCGGGGGAGTATTGGAAGATGCACGTCCATGTATACAAATCCAAATTGGAAATTTTAAAGGAGCCATTGTAAGAAAAATAAATATTAGAATTTAAAAGACTCCAATTGACAACAAGTTTCAGGCACTCCTTCTAACGCCAAAAATGTTGAAGCCTCGAAAATCATTGCGACAACATTGGGGGATAACCACCCGGTCTGGACCTTAATACAACTCCTTTTCCATTTATGACAGTGGCTCCGACTGGTTTAACTAGGTCAAGTTACCTTTTCCCTATCGCTATTGGTTTACAATGTATCGTTAACTACCAATAGACAGGGATATCAGATCACTTCTTCTTGCTGATCGGGCAAGAGAATGACCCTTAAGCTGAATTGGGCTCAGCTAAACCACAACTAAGATTTTGTCTATTTGAATAAGAGGACTTAAAAGAATCTAAAACTTAATCTAAATGCAAATTTATTCTATAATGCAAGCAAAATAAACTAATCTAAATCCTATCTCAATTAGGTAGATATAGATCTAACCCAACTAAAAGCAAGATAATTAAATAATGAGGATTAAAATATGTCTGGCTTTAAATTAATGTCAAGCTAATGAAAAAATTCAATTTAGCTCACATTTGTGAATACCAAAACACATCCTATTGACACCTTTTAACTGAAATAATGGATCAACAACACTCCGGAAAAAATTCACAAAAATGATATCGATTGTCAAATCAGTCAATTTAATAATTAAACAACAATATGTGGAAGAAATTCGCAACACATTACTATTTAATAAATCAGTTTTATAAGACAGATTTTTAAGTAATGGTTACTCAGAAATCAGAGTTTAATTCATAAGAGCAGAGATACATAACAATTTGAGACAAATTATCCATATCAACATAAATGCATAAACATGAATAAAATGAAACAACAATTTTATTAACATAAAAATGAAACTGGTATTTGATACAGAATTTCCAAAAATACCAGTTAATCTAACCCGCTTTTCTGATCTTGGTCTCTAACAGTATTTTACATTACTTGAATTTTTTATTTCAAAACTAGAGTTGTAGAAATGAAAACTCTGCCCATCATGCATAATTCAAGATATAAAAAAAAACCCTCATTAATTTTCAGATCTAAAATTTTCTCTCATTTCTCCTACAACTCTAAATTCCTATTACAGAAATGCTTTTAGAAATCTTGAATTGCAGAGGAGAGCAGCCTCTTTTACATTTTGCAATCTGCAATTTATAATCTTTCCAAAAATATTTTGAGAATAAAGTTTGTTGAAGAAAAATCTGCCCAATCCAATTTTATTTGCTCAAAAATCTTAATCTTTAATTGTTGGAGCTTTCTCATTGATTGAGATATTTTTCTCCATATCCCTTCTATTGTTTGTTCTGCAAAAAGAAATTAAAATGAATTAAGATGCAACAATAAAATCAAAATATTATTTCTAGCTCTAAAACAAATTCAATCAAATTCTATTTAAATAAATAAAAAAGAAATTTGAACTTCTTATTTGATGCTAATAATGATTTTAGTTAACCAAGGATATTATTGATGCATGAATTTGCAATTAGAAGAGGCTGGGCAAATGAAAATGAAGAAAACAAAACTCAGAAAATTGATTTTTTTTTAGAAATTCGGAGCTTGATCTTCTACGTAATTTTTGACCCAATAAATGACCAAATCTATTAGTGAAACCTCCTCAGAAATGTTCTCCTTGATTGTCTCTTTCTAATGAGCCGTCCTGGGCCTCATTTGGCCAAGTAAAACTCAATCTATGAGCCTCCAAAGTTGATAAGTCAATTCTGATATAAATCTGGAAATTCTGTTGCTAGGCTAAAAAATCAGATTTTTAATTAAAAATCTAATCCTAAATTAGCCTACAATTAACTAATAATTAATTCTAATTTAATTCTTAATTATAGACTAAACTAATTATTTAATAACCTATTTATTAATGAATATTAATCTGACTAACAGATATAATTAATCTAATTAATGATAAATATAATTAAATTAATTATATTTTAAATATTAATTAATTTAAATATTAAAATATTACATTAATTATTAAACTAAAATTAATCGAACAATATATTATACTAACTTATAACTTAACACTATATTAAACTAAATTTATTAATTTATTGTTCCAATAAAATAAAAACTATCCTAATTAATATAAAACTAAACTAACATTATACCTATTCAAATTAAATTAACATTACACCTACTAACTTATGCTAATTTTAAACTAACCTATTACTTACCACTAATATATCTTACACGTAACTTAAAATGACACTACCCACTAACTAACGTTAATGCTACACTTTAACATTTAACTAAAAACTAACATATTACTAACTTACAATAACACTATAGCTATAACATTAAACTAACTACCAACGTATAAGAAGACTTGAATGAACTCATCGCACCGGGAAATGAGTTGTAACTCATTGTATTGAAAATTAAACTCATCGCATCGGGATAAGACATACTTCATCGCATCGGAAAATATAAATGAGTCTAATCGCATCGCAAATAATAAACATTGGAATAAAATGAGTTCATTGCAATCGCATGAAGTCAATCGCATCGCATGAGTTCATCGGGGTTTTAAAACTTCCAATCCGATGAATTTTAATTTTTAATTTTTTGTTTATTTATTTATTTTTATTTTATATATATATAAAATTTTAATTTAATTAATTAATTATATAATAATTAATTTAAAATTTAACATTTAAAATTAGTTTTTATTTTTGGTTTCATTTTAATGATGTTTAAATTAGATTACGAATTTATCTAAAATGATGATTTGCCTAAATAAGCTACAACCACTTTGACATTTTGGATTTTTCAAATTTTTCGAGTTTAGATTTATTTGAAAATTGGAGTAAATTATCGAAATCCCGATGCTTCGTTATGTTGAAGATTGCAACAAGAAACAGTGAAGGAGGCATCCTGAAACATCATTCTTGATCCTAGTTGGAAAATAATCACCTAAACTAGGTGGGGCCCACATAGGTGATTTTTGTCGCAAAGTCTATTTTTAGACTATGTCTATTTTTAGACATGTCGATCATATTCTATGAGTTGCAGGATGCTATTTGTGGATGGTTGGTCAAGTTGGAAAAATAGATGGACTTCTATTTTTAGACATATTGGGCGGATTCTATTTTTAGATTGCCAGTCTAAAAATAGATATGTCGAATATTATTAGCTCTTAATAATATTTGGACTATAAACATTATCTTATTCTCTTGGAGCACTTCAGTTAAGTGCACAGATGTGGCACAGGAGCTGACAGGAGGAATTATGCTATTCCTAAGGGTTAAGTGGAGCTATTGCATGGATACTTCAGTTAGAACTCATGTGAGAGAGTTTGGTGGAGTTGATTGAGAAGTTAATGGAGTTGTGTTCAGTTTAACTAATCTAAACATAGTTGAGCTAGTTGTATCTAGTCTAACTGATTGATACACTAGTGAGAGTGGTGTGAATTAATTATTAATTAATTTGCTAATTATAAACTCATTAATCAACTAAAGAATACATCAGTTAACTTCAGTGCATGGACAGTTTCAGTGGAGACCAGTGAAGAGGTAGGTGAAAGAGCAGTGTGACTATCAGTTGTGACTATACTGGTGCATGAGTTTGCACCACATATTGATGGAGATTCCAATGAGGATTGCGCAGTACAAGCCAGGTGGTTTGAAGTTCATTATGAGCCATTCTTCAGCAGTGATTACGCAGTAGAGGCAGGCTATCAGGTGGCAGAGATTGGAGCATGTGTTTTGCTAGATCGGGCTTGATTAGTGTGTAGCAATTGGAGATTGTACTGAGAGCTTGTGAGGAGCTTTGTATAATGATTATTACAGGATCTCTATGACATATAATATACAGATAGTTGAGGGTTTCCAGCTTTAAGCTTTCCCATAAAATACTGTGTTCATATGTGTGATTGTTTATGGTTTTAATGTGCGCATGCAATTGTTTTTATTTCTACAATTAATGATCAATGGTAGAAGAGATTCTGTATTGTGCATGAAGTTAAAATAGTGTGTGATCAGGAGAATCTTGGTGTATAACATATCAATTATCAAATTTTTACACGTTATTTGGCTGTATAAGTAAAAAAAAAAAAATGAAAAATATTATTCATAACTAACTACGGGTTAATATTTTAAACTAAATGCATTATTGAACTAAAAAAAAAATGAAATATTGTACATTTTACGCATTTTCTAACCCAGACGACATAATTTATTAGACTTCAAATGAGTGCTATTTACAAACCGGTTGACCAAATGAGAGGAAACAAGCATCAGCAGGAAGCTTATAAAAAATCGATTTCAATCAAACAATCAAAACAAGAATCTAAAGAAAATGAAAAATTAACAAAATCGTAAAAAATCCTAAAAGATGTTTAGCCAAAATTTTTATAGAAAGGGTCCCTGTTATTTGATGTGAACAAGTTAACAATGGGGGGTTGTTGTACCGTACAACAAGACCTTGGCAGTATGACAGAGCAACTGTACATGATGGAAAGAGAAACACTTACATGTTTTTCAAAGATGGTATGAATCAAACATTGTTACCTATGGAAGAAGAAGATGCATCAAGTAAAATGTCTGATCCTAAGACTTTATTGTTGAGTGGAAAAGAATACTTGTAGCAGATTGAAGATGATGAGGTAAATTTTTCTTTAGTTTGCAAACCTAAGGTAGTATTTACTTCTACTAAAATTTCTAATTTTCCAATTGAAATTAAAGAAATGTTGGAGAATTATTGTGATATTATTGTGGATGATTGGCCTGATGAGTTACAACCTGTAAGAAGAATCAACCATAAGATACATTTGATTCTAGGATTTTTTCCAAACAAAGCAACTTACAGAATGACTCCCACAGAAAATGAAGAAATCAGAAAGCAAGTGCAGTAATTGGTTGAATGGAGCAAGATATTTTTCAAAATTAGATTTGAAAAGTGGTTATCATCAAATTAGGATAAGGGAAGGTGATGAATGGAGGTTGGAGAATGTGCACTGATTCAAGAGCAATCAACAAGATAACAATCAGGTATAGATTTCCTTTACCTAGAATTGAAGATTTGATGGATTGTTTGAGTAGAGCAAGATATTTTTCAAAATTAGATTTGAAAAGTGGTTACCATCAAATTAGGATAAGGGAAGGTGATGAATGGAAAACAACCTTTAAAACAAATGAGGGATTATATGAATGAATGGTAATGCATTTTGGTTTATCAAATGCACCTACTACCTTTATGAGGCTTATGAATGAAGTATTAAAGGAATTTATTGGTAAATTTGGAATAGTATATCTGGATGATATATTCATTTATAGCAAAAAAAAGGAAGAACATCTAAGACATCTTAATTATGTCTTAAGGAAGTTACATCAAGAGAAATTACTGATAAATTTAAAGAAATGTTCATTCATGAAAGAAGAATTGGTATATCTAGGTTTTGTTGTTTCTGCTGAAGGGTTAAAAATGGATCTAGAGAAGATAAAGGCAATTGTGGAGTGGCCTTCACCAAAAAGTGTTTTTGAGGTAAGAAGTTTTCATGGCCTTGCTAGTTTTTATAGAAAATTCATAAGGAATTTTAGTAAGATAAATGCACCTATCATTGAAACCATAAAGAAGGACAAACAACCATTCAAGTGGACTGCTGAAGCTGAAAATAATTTTCAGTTCTTGAAGAAAAAGATAACTGAGAAACCTGTCATATTTTTGCCTGATTTTAACAAACCATTTCAAGTGAAATGTGATGCCAGTGGGGAAGCTATTGGGGCTGTATTAAGTCAAGAAGATAGGCCTGTAGCATATTTAAGTGAGAAGCTAAATGAGACAAGGAGGAAGTACTCTTCTTATGATAAGGAATTTTATGCAATTGTACAATCATTGAAGAAGTGGAGACATTATTTAATGTCTAAAGAATTTGTGCTATATTCAGATAATCATGCTTTACAATATATTATGCAGCAACCTAAATTGAATCAAAAACATGCAAAATGGGTTGAATATCTTCAAATTTTTAACTTTGTATTGAAACATACAAGTGGTCAAGCAAACAAAGTAGCTGATGCCTTGAGTAGGAAAATAATTCTTGTTCAAGAAAGTCAAATTGAAGTGTTAGGTTTTGATTTTCTTGAAGAACTCTATAAAACAAATTTGGATTTCAAAGAAGTATTTGAAGCATGTTGTAATCCTGTTTTGATAGACAAAAGTCAATGGTTAGATTATTTCTTGCAAGAGGGTTTATTGTTCAAAAGAAATTAGTTGTGCATACCAAATTGTTCTATGAGAGAAAATCTAATCAAAGAAAAATATAGTGGTGGACTTGCTGGACATTTTGGTGTTGATAAGACTTATGAGCAACTAAGTAATTTTTATTTTTGGCCAAAGATGAGATCTGAAGTGGAAAAGTATGTGAAGAATTGTAAAATTTGTCAATATGCAAAAGGGAAAATTCAAAATGCAGGTTTGTACATTCCATTACCTATTCCACGCAGACCTTGGGATATGGTAAGTATGGATTTTGTTTTAGGATTGCCTAAGACACAGAGAGGAAATGATGCAATTTATGTTGTAGTTTACAGATTTTCAAAAATGGCACATTTTATTCCATGTTATAAAACCAGTGATGCTACTCATGTTGCCAATTTGTTTTTCAAGGAGATTGTCAGATTACATGTGTTACCTAAAAGTATTGTTTCTGATAGAGATGCCAGATTTGTTGGTCATTTTTGGAGGACATTGTGGAAGAAGCTTGGTACTAAACAGAGTTTCAGCTCAGCTTATCACCCTCAGACTGATGGGCAGACTGAAGTAGTGAACATAAGTTTGGGTAATATTTTGAGAAGTCTTGTAGGAGAACATCCTAAACAGTGGAATCATATTTTACCACGGGCAGAATATGCATATAATGATTCACCTAATAGAAGTACGGGATAGAGTCCATTCCATATAGTTTATGGGATGCACCCAAGAGGAGTATCTTAATTGAGGAACTTGGGAAAAGCAGAAATGAGAAGTGCTGAAGGAGAGGAATTTTCTTCAGAAATTCAAGCAATACATGAATAGGTAAAGCAACAGCTACAAAACAGCAGCATCAAGTACAAGAACAGAGTAGATTTGAGCAAAAGAGAAGTTAATTTTAAAGTTGGTGATTTGGTTTTGGCACACTTAAGAAAAGAAAGATTTCCAAAGAGATAGTATAACAAGTTAAAATTCAAAAAGATAGGACCATGCAAGATATTGAGAAAGTTTTCTGCAAATGCTTATGAAATTGAATTACCATTTGATATTGGAATATCTCCAATATTCAATGTTGCTGATTTGTACAGATATGAAGATGGTGGCACATATGACAAACTAGAAGACAAAGAACAGATTGACTGGGTAAAAAAGTTACCCACAACAGAGCCATTATAGCTAGAGAGGATCTTAGACAAGAAAGTGTTTAAGAAGACCAGGGGATAGGAGTATTTTGAATATTTGATCAAGTGGAAGGATCATCTAATTGAAGATGCTACCTGGATGACAGAAACCAGGCTACAAAAATTGGGCAGTTCTGTGGAGGAGCTCATGGATAGGAGCCCATGAAGATTTTTGTCCTCAGGAGTCTGATGCAGGGGCATGAGGCTTAGAGACAAAAGACTTCATTAATTATTCCAAAAATCCAAAAAAATGTTACAAGCAAAGGTGTTGGTATCTTTAGCTGTCAAATTACAATTTTACTAGATAAGGGTTGAACTAGTATCTAGGAAGATTTAACAGTTTTAGATCAGATTCAGTAAATTTAGTCTTTAGTTGATAGAATTTAGGAATATATTGTGTAATTAGGATTTTTCTAAATTTAGAGAATTCGATCCTCAAGAGGAGGTCGATTGTTATGTAAAAGAACTATAAATTGTAACCTTTGAGAAGGAGGAATTGGGGATTTGGTAGTAGAAGAATGGATTGAGAGGGTTTTCCCTCTGTTTTAATAAAATTGCAGAGTTTGTTTACCTGTGTATTCTTGGCAAGTTCTCGGAGGTTCATCCCTTCAAAAATTCATTTAGTTTATATATATTATGTGTAGAAATTGAGCGCAATTCGAATGTATATTAACTCTGTGTAAAGGATTCGGGAGGAAATCGAAGAAGTTCTGTCTCTGTGGTTTGATTTTAAATATTCAATAACTATACTATGTGTATTGAGGTTGCATCGGAAGAAGGAAGGTGTTGGGGTCCCGTGTTTTGATATTTTGGCAAATCAAAAGACAAGGCAACATCAGAACCAATCTTTAGAGTTCCAGGATCTAGTCCTCTTGTTCTCAAAGAGGGATATCTCAAATATTTGTTTGCAAATGTTTATCTTGCGTGCTTTGAGTATTGGTTTTAGACTAGTTATTTTTTTTCTGAATATGGCTACTTCTATATTGATACAAAATAGTGTTACATAGAGACCGAAGCCTCGAGAATTCCAGCCCATTGATGCAGCATTCTCGCTTTACAAACTGGACAATGATCATCACAACATTTTGGAAGTAGACTCTGAAAACTTTGTAGAACAGTAAGACTGTCTGTTCCTAACAAGTATTTGACATCTATGACAGAATTTTGAACAGACCTGAAAAGTAAGACTCCTGTGGAGTAGGCCATAGTAGCCAGATTTTTACAATTCCGTATCATAGCATAAACAAAAATGACTGTATTATAACCTGTGACAAAAGTCTTGACCTGGACATATAGCAGAGTGTAGTTCCCACGCAGGGGAGACCATCCATAAACCAAAAGGAAACCCATAAGAGCAGTAGCAGAAATAAACATTAACATAGGACTGAAGAAAGACACCTTTGGGTCGACGAAAACCAAAATGCAGAAGCGCAGACCAGGAACCACGTTACTGAGTAGAGGGAGGATCTTCCTCGACAATGAGACATCCGAAATTGTAGGGGTCCTCATCAGCAGGAGGTGGAGCACCATGGCGCGCTTGATCCCCATCAGGTGGAGCCGAAGGATTTGCCTCAACGTCCAAGTTGGCAGCTTTGTCCAGAGAAGAGACATTCTGCTGAATGTCCGCCTGAAGATTGCGATGCTCTGCCCCCACTGTGGGCTCCTGAGAAGCCACCGAGGCGGCGCGAAACTGGTCCGAAGTAGCCTGATCAGAGGGGGCAGCCCGAAGGTCAATGGTTACTGTAGCTAAGAGAGAAGTATTGTTGACGCTGCAGGGGAAATGAAAACGGGCATGGTGGGAGTGAGCCCGAGAGGACAGGCGGAAGTGCCCAGCAGGACTGAACCGATTCCGGCCTCTGCCACGGCCTCTTCGCGGAGCAGGAATGCGCACAGGACCAAATTCTGAAGAATACGATGAGGAATCGGAATTGGAAGGTGAGGACCTATTTATGGCGCGCCCAATGGCACCCGCTCGCCTGCAACGCATCCTCGGGCGTAAGCGAGGCATGGATTGAACGATATGGACTTGCTGTTGACAGGAATCGAAGGAGGACGAGCGCTGAAGGTTGCAGGAGGCACTGTTCGAGAAGTGGAAGCCTGGCAGAATGTCAATACAACAATTGAGAACGCAACGAGCCCCCGTGCTGGTGCGTGAGATGCGCTCAGCTGCAGCAGGGGAACAACAAGCTCTGAGGGGCTGAACATACAAGCAATTTCCAGAATCCTCCATCGTAAATGTAAAAATGATCTGGTATCGGGGATAGAGCTCCCCTGGATCCACATTTAATTGCCGGACAGTGGCATTTAAGTTCATATGCTTGCGAGGGTGGGTGGCGGTGGTGGTGAGCCACGCGCCAACCCATGTGCCCCCCTGCACACCATTAATCTCCCATTCCACCCGCATCCGGGAGTTTTAGACTAGTTATTAAGTGCAGGTGTTTGTTTATTTGTTTGGTTGAATTGATACAACAAAACATGAAAGGTCTAGGAAAGATATATAGAATGAAGAAACATCTAGTTCATTGGGCAATGGAGTCGAGAAAAGGTCATATCATACTCATTAATGGATATGGGATATCAGAGGGAAAATCTAACTTGACCGCAGGATCCTTTGGTTTTTTGGAATGAGATGGACATCAATGATTTGGAAAGAGAAGTTCAATTCTCAAACGAAGGGAATTTGAAAGCACAATCTGAGCAATAAAGAGCTATTTGGTAGACAGGGCTAACCATAAATTCTGCAAATCACACCTTTAAGCAAATAATGATTTCAAAACAACTTTTAAAATGAAATCTAAGATTTGGGGAACACCCTATTTCCTCAGAGATCTTATTTCAAATGACTTAGAAAACATAAAAGATTCATTGATAATTACAGTCATAGAAGAGGGAACACCTAACACATCTATGATCAAAACTATAAAAGACCTTTAAGACAACTGTTTAAGCAAGGACAAAGGGTAAGATCAGAACAGACCTCCTTGGCTCACTATAAATAGAAATAACTCAAAGGGAGACTTCAATAACAGTTTTTAAGTGGAAAAAGACAAACAGGGAGAACCATAAATCATGTTGAAACCAACTGTTTGAAATATTAAGGAAATAACAAGCATGAGGACCAAAGAGAGAGATTAAAGACTCTAAAATACCTCAACAGAAGAAAACATGAAACAGTGAAGGATGAACAGGTCTAAGGTGCTTCCAGGAGTCATTTCTTAGCCTAAAAATTTCAACCTACTGTAGTAAGAAATTATGGAATAGAATGAAAACAAGAGAAAACACTAAACAGTTCAGAATACTTCACCAACAGCCAAGCTCATGGATCTAATGATAGAGCCTTCTCAGGAACAAGCACGCAACAACATCATCAAGGCTTCCAAGACTTCAATTTATTCTTCAACTTTAACAGAATATGTATTATTTCAAAGAGTGTCAGTATTACAACTAGTGATCAACCAACCAACACTTTCTCATCTTCTCCAGTAGTATTTATAGAGAAAATGAGGAGGTGGAATGGGATAAAATATCTTCTAAGTTCAATTAATACAGTGCATTGTCTCTCGGCCTTTGAGGGGATTAATAGAGAAGATTTTTGGTATTTCCCCTGTATTAATTGGTTTACATTAACTATTAGGCTTGCTGGAAATAATTTGTTGACTTCAAGGCTCCTTGTTATCCTTGCAATAACTTCTGCTGACAGTTCAAAATAAGTTCCTTTGGTTGAATTAATTGTTTATCCGTATTGATGCAAAGTATCTCCTGTCTGGTAATAACTTCGGCCTTCTTTTGATTGATTTGAGGTTGTAGGTGACCTTGTGGCAGCTGGGGAATTCAATTAGCCCCCTGATGTGGCAGTGTAGGCTCTCTTCCTGAGAAAACACTCATGAATTTCTTCAAACTGTGTTTAGTTGGGGGGATTAGGCTTTTAATAATCTATTGTTGGCCGTAATCCTCCACAAATCTGTCTTAGATCTTCCGTGCTAGTGCGTTTTTGTCTCTCGACACTGATATTCTTTGATTTGTGATTGACTTGCTTTGTTTATTGGTGTGCAGGGCTGCGCAGGGGTGACATGGCATCAATGCCTCATGAACCATTGATGAAACGTAGAGCTTCTTCCTGCAAATGGTTTCCTCTGGTGAATCGAAGGCGGGAGAATCGTCACCCTCTGCCTTTGAATTTTCTTCAGACATAGTGGAAAAAACCTTGGAACTCTAAAAAATGCAAACAATATTATGAAATCCTACATGTATGAGTTTACTGCTTTAGAAGGCGCGTGGAGAGAGCGTGGCCATTGGATGGCATCATCCAATGGTCGAGATTGATCAGAATGAGTCGAAAGGAAATGGGGGAAGGAATTAAATTAGAGCCGTCGATCACGCAGAGATCGGCGGTCGAGAGCGGAGGCGAAAATTCAAAGCGGGGGAATCAGGGCAATGAACTTTGGGCTGTCGATCTGCGGATCAGATCGACAGCGGAGACGCTTTAATGAAACGCGTCGTACCTTGGTTATCGCACATGCATCTTCGGAGAGCGATCACCGTCCGATGAGCGGCCTCAGATCGGACGGTGGACATCAATATTGCGCTGGGTCCACGTCCGATCTTTAACGCGCGATGAATGACGGTTTTTGAAAATGGGCCCATGACATGTGGCGGCCGGTGTATGGAATTGCTGCAAAAATAGAAGAAACTGTCGCGCGCTCAAAAGCGGTGCGATGAAATCTGCTTGGTTTTGCAGGAGTAAGTGGATGGAGGGGACCATTGGGGCAAGAGATCGCGCGCCATCGATCTGCAGATGAGATCGACGGTGCAGAGCGACTATATTTTTGCACTGGCGGAGAATTTTAAAATATAATAAAAACCAGAAATTTTTTATAAACGAAGGTTCAAACTTTGGAGGGCGAAATATTAATTTGAAGTGGGTAGGTGCCCGACTGCGGGGCTATGGGTTACATGGAAAATCATATGACCGGAGATTATGGAGGAAGGGCTAATTGCGATCAGTGCTTGGAAGGCTAGCGCTTGGTTCTAGCTCCAAGACGTATGGAGGGGAAAGGTTTTTAAAGACTTAGCCCAAGGGGCTTAGGGCTATAATAAAAAATATGATTTTTATAGATTTTCAATATTTTTCAAAGGTTTTGAGGGTTTCGATAAGGCAAGAAAGGGTCTTAAAGCTTATCAAAGGGATTTTGATGAAAGGGAAAGAAGGGGAGAAACATGAAAATTAGGGATTTTCATGGGAAAAATGAGGTTAGTTTTGGAGGTGGAAGGAAGGGAAAAGGTGTTTGTAGCAGTTTTTCTTCCTGTAATGACAACACAGTTTCTGAGTTGAAAAGGGGAAAAGCAGTGACGATTGTCCAAAGGATAGGATATCATCAAAATACTTTAAGCATCAACAATTTTTAGCAGTGAAATTGTTTCTTGAAGGCTATCCAAAAACATTTAGCCACCACTTGATATGACAGAATTTATAGGTGGCTAACAGTGGCTCCACTTGGGGATGGTGTCTTCTTGAAGGCATCAAGAACTTCAGACTTGGATTCTCTGGGAGGCTAATCAGTTGCCTCATCCATTGGGCTCCCCTTCCTTTGCTGGGATGATCTTGTTTTGAAAACATATTAGCAGCCAAAAAAAAAAAAAAAAACAATGGGTCTTCATCAATACAATCTTTCTACCTACCCAATCCTACTAATCTAACATTTTTTCTTCGTTGGAGTGCATTTGGATTGGTAAAATCTTTCTCAAAATTTTATTCTTTTGAAAGCAAGAAATCTAATCTATTTCTACTCCTTATTTCTCCATGGACTTAGATTAAACAGTTGAGCCCATATGATTCTCTACCTGATCTACTATCTGTTGGGATTAAACTGTCCAATCATATTTTTATTCTCTAAATTCTACAATAGAAATTTAAAAAGCATTCAAGTCAGGATTGAACAGTCTAACTTGATGCTGGTCTATGGCATAAAAAAAAGCTACACATAGACATTATTTTGCAGAAATTTTAAATAAAAAAGGAAGGCTTAAGATCTGATTTTTCAAAGCATTTCCTTCTCTTTTTTACAGCTCTGTTTTGATCTTTGTTTGAGCTGCGCTTTGCTTGTTAACTGGTTCAGATTTTTAAGTTGTTCAGAACTAGATTTTACATCCTGAACTATCTACTGATAAGCCAAGATTAAGCAGTTTGGCAAATCGAATTCACTATCCTATCAGCAGAAAATTCAAAGCCAATTAGTCAAGATTAAATAGTTTGACTAATTAGAAGTGTGTTCTTCAGGAGTGGCATTTCAGCTTGTACACTTTCAGATTTGTTTCTCTTTTTGGTATGGGGCTATACCTTTATTGTTTTTGACAATTTTCCCTCTCTTTTTTTCTTTCTTTGTTTTCGTATTTTTTGATTTTCATAACTTTGAATGCAATGTTTCAGACTATGATATTTACAGTGACAAAATAGAATGCTTTGAAACTTATGATTCTTGGCAGAAGTAATGCTTGAGCATTCTACCATTGACAGGACCTCCGTATAGATCTTCTCCATTCAATTCTTTCAGGAAAAATGCATTATGACCCCTCTCAGCATGAATGATATATGGACCTTTCCACAAGTTTTCAAACTTGCCATGTTTTCCCTTCTCTTCTCTCCTTGAATCTCACTTAAGAACAACATTTCCAACTTGGAAATTGTTTTCCTTAGTCCTCTTATCAAATAACTTCTTTACATTTTCTTGGACTAAATGCGTTCTTTCATAGACTTCTTCTCTGGTCTGCTGTAAATGGATTGTTTGGTTGATTCTCCTCTGCATATCATTCTCTTCAATCTGCACTTCTTGAAGGAGTTTCATGACTGGAACTCCCAATGAGGTGGGAAAAACTGCATCCATGCCATAAACTAACTGATAGGGGGACATATTTATTGATTTATTTGTAGTTAACCTATCAGCCCATAAGGCATGAACCAACTTACTGTGCCATGATTTTTGATTTTGTTCCAACAGTTTTTTAATGATGTTGATGAGGCTCTTGTTGGAAGATTTAGCTAATCCATTCCCTTGGGGATAGTAAGCAGTGGAATGACCCAAGGTTATGTGGTATTTGTAACAGAAGTCAACCATATTTTTAGACTTAAAAGCAGCAGCATTGTCTGTTATGATTTTTCTAGGACAACCAAATCTGGATAGGATATTTGTTTCAAGGAACTTGATAATGATAGAGTCATTAGCATTTCTGGAGGGTATAGCTTCTATCCACTTGGTAAAGAAGTCAGTGGCTGTGAGGATCCACTTATGTTGAGATGAGGAGGATGGGTGAATTTCCCCAATGAAGTCTAAACCCCATTGTTGAAAAGGTGCCTCAACTCTGATAGAATGTAAGGGTAAGGGAAGGAGTTTTCTCTTTCCATTAAAAATTTGACACTTATGCAAGACATGACCAACTTCTGAGTGTCTGGGAAAAGGGTAGGCCAAAAGTAACCAGATCTAAGAATTTTGTTCGCTGTGGCCTTCCAGTAGAGGTGTCCTCCACATTCTCCGTCATGCAACTCATACATGATTTTTCCTACATCATCTTCAAGTAAACATTTAAGCAAAATTCCAACAGCATTTTTCCAATATAATGTCCCATCTATAATGCAAAAAATCAAAGCTTTTTGTTTCAAAAATCTAGCTTTAGTTTTAGACAGAGAAGGAGGGGAATTTAAATATAAAAGCACATAAATAATGTCAGCATACCAAGGAGAATTCAGAAATGTTTCTTCAATAAAAGGAGCAGTAGATTCTTCTATTTCTTCCAACACATATACCATATTCATGTATAGTGCTTGAAAGTTAGACTCAACCATAAGTTTTGCTAATCCCTGCCCTTTAACTAGTTTGGTGGGTCTGATTTCTAAGTCATATTCAAGAATAGTTGCAATCCATTTTCCCCTTTTACCATCAGGGTCTTGACTTAGAATGTCCTTGACAACAGTATGTGGAACAAAACCAATTATGTGAGAGTGTAAAATATAAACCCTAAAGTCTTTTAATGCTTTCACCAATGCTAAGGCTTGCTTCTCCATGATGTTATATTTGAGAGGAGCATCTCTTAAGGCCCTACTAAAAAAGGATATTGGTTTTTCTTGCCTTGAATCATTCTTTTGAAGTAATACTATAGCTATTGTATGTTCAGATGCAAAAGAAAAGATATAAAAGTCTTTGGTGAAATCTGGACTAATCAGGACTGGTGCTTGAGTAAGAGCTTGTTTGACCAGTTCGAATGATTGTTTAGCTGGTAAAGTCCATTTTACACCAACATCTTTCTTAAGCATGTTTGTAATGTTTTTCAATAGCTCAGCAAGATTAGGGATAAACCTCCTTAGAAAATTAATATTTCCAATGAAAGATTGTAATTCTTTGAGGCTTCTTGGATGGCTGATCTGCAATATGCCATCTATCCTTGTAGGGTCTATTTTGATTCCCTCTTCCAAAATTATATGGCCAAGAAGTTTACCTTCTTGGAGACCACAGAGTGTCTTCTTGGGATTCAATGACGAGCCAAATTTTCTACATTTCTCAAAAAATTTTCTCAGGTGAATCAAATGCTCCTCATCAGTTTTTGAGAAAACAGTTATGTCATCAAGGTAAATGATTATGAAATATCCAATATCTTCAGAAAAGGCTATGTCCATGGCCCTTTGGAAGGTGGCCCCTGCATTCATTAATCCGAAAGGAATTTTGACATACATAAAGGTGCCCCAAGGTGTAGTGAAAGCAGTTTTGATTTGATCACTTGGGAGCACTAACACCTGGTTGTAACCCGAGAACCCATCTAAGAGGGATATCCTTTTCGACCCAACTACCCTTTTAAGTATATGGTCCATCTTGGGTAAGGGGTAGTTGTCTTTCAAAGAGGCTCTGTTTAAATTTCCGAAGTCAATAAAGAGCCCGATTTCCCCTGTTTTCTTTCTAACAGAGACTAAGTTTGATACCCACTCTGAATATCTAATTGGTACAATGATCCTAGCAGCATGCATATTTTCAATTTCTCCCTTAACTAAAGGGAGTAAAATAGGGTTTATTCTCCTTAGTTTTTGTTTAAAAGGCTTTTGATTTTCCTTCAAAGGGATTTTATGTTGGATGATGCTGGTATCATATGATTTTAGGTCTTTGTATCCCCAAGAAAAAACATCTTTGAACTCTTTGAACAGCTATATATATTGAATTTTTATGTGAGCTGGGAGAGTGCTAGACAGTTTGATAATCTTGGGTTATGCTGGATTGCCTATGTTATGCTCTTCTATATTTGTTTCCACAGGCTCCATTCTCGGTTCTTTGGCTACATCGTTAAAATCAAAAAGGTGTTCTAAAGGTGCTAGACCTCTTGGAATTTTATCATTTTTGCATTGTAAAACTTCCAAGTCTTCTTGGTTTGTGTTGTCAGTTATCTCTACTTCAAAAGGATTTTCATAATGATTTATATCAGTAGTATATGTCATTTCAACTTCTGGGATTTGTTCAATATACAAGCAATTTTCTTTATGGCTGGTTTCTAACATTGGTATGCTGAAATCATTTTCTGATTTCAAGAAATCATCTATGTGTTTGTCAGAATCAAACACTTGCCAGTGATATTCGTTATCAGGAACAACATGCCTATGTTTTACCTTCACACTAAGTTGTTCATTAATCTTAGGTATTTGGCAGTTGCTGGCATTGAAAGCGAGTTCATTTGCTAAATGATTCAGTTCTCTTGGAATGAAAATAAGTTCATTCTTTTCAAAGGTTTTCAATAGATCAAGGGCAACATTTCGATATTGCCTAAGCCTTGGATTTCTAGCTGAGTATTATCCTTTGATTTGTCTTATGATAAGTTCAATATCTCCTAAGATTGATATCCTTTGGGCTTCTAATTGTTTGAGCAATTGTAAGCCTAGGAGAAGTGCTTCATACTCAGCAATATTGTTAGTGCATGGAAAATCCAATTTATATGAAAAACCTTGATTTGTATTTTGAATCCACACACCTGCTCCTGCACTTGTTTTATTACAAGATCCATCAAATTTTATTGTCCAAAGTATGCCATCCTTAATTTCATTTTCTTATTGCTGTTGATTTTCAATGTTTTGAATTTGATTGGAGGGAAGATTTGATTGTTTTGGTGAACTGATTTGGTCTATGTTTTCCTTATCTTGTTAAGTAATTTCATCTTCGTTATATAAGATAAAGGAATCTAAACTTGATTGAATAGAATAGATTGGAGAGTTGTTTGGTTTGTCTATGTTGCTCACCATGTACTTCATGTGAGATTCCCTATATAGTCTCATGTTTTGGTTAAAAACAGGGATGGTGGCATAAGACATGTCCATTTGAAGGCTTCCTTGAAGTTTGGCTCCCCAAGATCTTGATAAGAGCATGCCATACTTAGGGGCAATGTCAGCTACAACTATGTCCATGAATAAAATCTTAGCAGGGATTTGGGATAAGTTAACACACAAATCTTTTATTAAACCCAAACATTTGACTCTGCTTGAGTCAAAGGAATACAAATCTTTGTATGGTTTAATAATTTCTAAGCCTAAGCTTTCCATCACTACCTTGGGCATTAGATTGTGTGAAGCTCCTGAGTCTAACATGGCATTGTGTAAAAATTTTTCATGTATGTTCAAGCTAACATAGAAGGGAGGAACAACCCCTTCTTGGTATTTTCCTTCAAATTCTGGACCAAACAACAATTCAGGTTTGTCATCTGTCAAGTTTAAGGTGTCAGTATCACTTCTTAGGTTCAAAGCTTTCAAAACTTGGTTTTTGTACACATCTTGGGTTACTAGTTCAACTAGGGGAATGGTAATTTTTATCTTAGCAATCTCTCCTTCAAGACTGAAAGGAACAATTGACTTGTTCATATTTACATCTGTCTTTTCAATTGAATTCCTTTCAGCAATTTTGATTTGCTGAACCTTTTTTGGACTGGTAATTGGGATATTTTTATTAGGACTACTAGCTGAAGTGCTAGGGGTACTCTATTCAACATCTTGCTGGACATATTTGTCTTTGTTTATGTCTGGTTTCTTGGTAAAAATGTTGGTCTTTTCTGCTGTCTTTTTGGGCTGAGTTTCTGTGTTTTTCTTGACAGCAGAATTAGTGTTTTTGTCCTTTGAATTATCTATGTTCCCCTTGCTCCTAAGATCATACTGTTTGTGTACCTCCATGATTGCATTTTCAAACCCCAATCTATAGTCATCAGAATCTTCATAGGTGTTTGTACCGTGATCAGAGAAAAACCATCCTTCTTCTTCAGTGAGGAAAACATCATCCCCACTGTCTGATCCAATCAAGTTTACATGAGATTCTCCCAATATTTCAACTCTCTCTTCCTCATATTGATCTATAGTTTTTGGAAGGAGGTCTAATACGTTAGTCCTTTCTTTTAACCACTCTTGATTGTTTCTCTTCTATATTCTGATTTCTTCTGTTTAGTTGTACAGGGTTCTCTTGTGCCTCTATGTTGGGTGTTCTTTGAAACATCTTTCCATTATACTGGTTAATAATTTTAGTAATAGAGGTGAGACTGAGGTAATGAGTCATCTTCCTCCGTTACCTCTTCTCGATCTCCAGCCTATTTCTTTTCTCCATTATATTTTCCCGCTCTGACTCCTTTACCTGTCTTCTAGGTTGAGTAATCCTCTCCCTTGGCGGTATGTGTGAGCATCAGAGCCTTACACGGATATTATAGAACCCTTACCTTGGAAGTTCATGAGTGGAAAGGCTCACTCAGCACTAATAGACAGCAGGTGGTGGGTGGACACTCTCTCCTTGATTTCTCTTGAGACTGCTATATTCTGCTAGTATTTGGAGGGGGTTCCTTTTGAGTTCCCATTTGTTGATGAATGTTTGATGCCAGGAAGGGAGATCATTTATGCTGTTAGGAGGTAATTTTTTAAACCATTTCTTTACATCTCCTCCTAAAATTTGGGCGAAGATTCTCATTTTCACAGTTTCTTCTTCTATCTCCATGTAATCGAATGCATCCTCCATCCTATCTACCTATTGTTGAGTTGTTGTAGACTCTTTCCCAGTGAAATGAGGGATTTTGGATTGGTAATCATTTGGTAGGGGAAGCAGAGGTTGTGGTAACACTAATGGGGCATACCATGTTGCCATGGCTGAAAATAAGGGAGGATTTACAAAAGTGAAAGTGAGCTGGAGTGGAGTGTTTTGAACAGTGGTAGTATGAATTGGAGTGGAAGAAATACTTGGGCCAGCAAACTGATTTTGAGCAGACTTGTTATGGAAAAGACTAAAGTGATGAAGAAGCTGGGAGTTAGGAGGAGTGGAAGGTGAGGCTTCTCTACTGAAGCTTTGTTGCAGATCTGCAGTATCAAGGTCATTTTGGTTTAAGTCACCTTGAGATCTAATTCTAAAGATATTCTTTGTATGATGTAAATCAAAGTGTGAATCCTCTAAGACAACAAGGTTTTCAGGGACAGAATTTGTTCTTAAGAGGCCCTTGTTAGCAGCTGATTTTCCAGAGTTAGAAGTCTGCCACAGAATTCTCTCAGGATTGTCAACGATTAAAGGAGGATTTGGGTCTGGATGGGATCTAGTATTGATCCTATGTGAAGCCAGACTGTTTTTCAAAAATGAGAGAGGTTAAGGTTTTTAGGGACTGTTTTTGGGAATTTTACCTCTCACAGTGTCTTATCTAGTATGGGACTAGGCCCCTAAACTTCTACAAGGCTGGTTAACATAGTCGTAAATAAATCTGGGAATATAGATGAGTAATAGGCCTACTGGGGCTAGTGGAGTCTCCAGGTGGAAACTTTTTAGCATTTATGAAGGTAAAATATTGGATGGTCCCACCACCATTTTTATTATGAAGCCAAACTGAAATGTTTTGGGTATTTCTGAGTTATTTCGGTCTTACAGGTTAAAAGAGTGTCCTAAATGTGATTTGACACTTAGATAAGGTGTTTAATCATACAGAGTTCACTCTTATGGCTTGGTAACTGATTCCTTCAAGGTTTGATAAGGTTTAATGAGAATCCTAAGGGTTACTTAGTTTGTCATTGATTCAATTAAGTCCTATCATGATTACCATTTGTTAGGTAGTGCTTGAAGAAGGTTACTTATGTTATACTGGGCCTAAAAAGTTTGAAGAAGGGTTTTCAAACCACTATATTCTCAGTAGGTCCCACCGTGATCGCCATTATGTTGGGGTCCCGTGTTTTGATAGTTTGGAAAATCAAAAGACAAGGAAACATCAGAACCAATCTTTAGAGTTCCAGGATCTAGTCCTCCTGTTCTTAGAGAGGGATCTTTCAAATATTTTTTTGTAAAGGTTTATCTTGTGTGCTTTGAGTATTGGTTTTAGACTAGTTATTAAGTGCAGGTGTTTGTTTATTTGTTTGGTTGAATTGATACAGCAGAACATGAAAGATCTAGGAAGTATATATAGAATGAAGAAACATCTGGTTCATTGGGCAATGGAGTTGAGAAAAGGTCATAACATACTCATCAATGGATATGGGATATCAGAGGGAAAATCTAACTTGACCGCAGGATCCTTTGGTTTTTTGGAATGAGATGGACATCAATGATTTGGAAAGAGAAGTTCAATTCTCAAACGAAGGGAATTTGAAAGCACAACTTGAGCAATAAAGAGCTATTTGGTAGACAGGGCTAACCATAAATTCTACAAATCACACCTTTAAGCAAATAATGATTTCAAAACAACTTTTAAAATGAAATCTAAGATTTGGGGAACACCCTATTTCCTCAGAGATTTTATTTCAAATGACTTATAAAACATAAAAGATTCACTTATAATTGCAGTCATAGAAGAGGGAACACCTAACACATCTATGATCACAACTATAAAATACCTTTAAGACAACTGTTTAAGCAAGGACAAAGGGCAAGATCAGAACAGACCTCCTTGGCTCACTATAAACAGAAATACCTCAAAGGGAGACATCAATAACAACTTTTAAGTGGAAACAAACAAGCAGGGAGAACCATAAATCATACTGAAACCAACTGTTCGAACTATTAAGGAAATAACAACCATGAGGACCAAAGAGAGAGATTAAAGACTCTAAAATACCTCAGCAGAAGAAAACATGAAACAGTGAAGGATGAATAGGTCTAAGGTGCTTCCAAGAGTCATTTCTTAGCCTAAAAATTTCAACCTACTGTAGTAAGAAATTATGGAACAGAATGAAAACAGGAGAAAACACTAAACAGTTCAGAATACTTCACCAACAGCCAAGCTCATGGATCCAATGATAGAGCCTTCTCAAGAACAAGCACACAACAACATCATCAAGGCTTCCAAGACTTCAATTTGTTCTTCAACTTTAACAGACTATGTATTATTTCAAAGAGTTTCAGTATTACAACTAGTGATCAACCAACCAACACTTTCTCATCTTCTCCAGTAGTATTTATAGAGAAAATGAGGAGGTGGAATGGGATAAAATATCTTCTAAGTTCAATTAATACAGTGCACTGTCTCTCGGCCTTTGAGGGGCTTAATAGAGAATATTTTTGGTATTTCCCCTGTATTAATTGGTTTACATTAACTATTAGGCTTTCTGGAAAAAATTTGTTGACTTCAAGGCTCCTTGTTATCCTTGCAATAACTTCTGCTGACAGTTCAAAATAAGTTCCTTTGGTTGAATTAACTGTTTAGCCGTATTGATGCAAAATATCTCCTGTCTGGTAATAACTTCGGCCTTATTTTGATTGATTTGAGGCTATAGGTGACCCTGTGGCAGCTGGGGAATTCAATTAGCCCCCTGATGTGGCAGTGTAGGCTCTCTGCCTGAGAAAACACTCATGACTTTCTTCAAACTGTGTTTAGTTGGGGGGATTATGCTTTTAATAATCTATTGTTGGCCATAATCCTCCACAAATTTGTCTTCGATCTTCCGTGCTGGTGCGTTTTTATCTCTTGACACTGATATTCTTTGATTTGTGATTGACTTGCTGTGTTTATTGGTGTGCAGGGCTGCACAGGGGTGACATGGCATCAATGCCTCATGAACCATTGATGAAATGTAGAGCTTCTTCCTACGAATGGTTTCCTCTAGTGAATCGAAGGTGGGAGGATCGTCACCCTCTGCCTTTGAATTTTCTTCAGATGTAGTGGAAAAAACCTTGGAACTCTGCAAAATGCAAACAATATTATGAAATCTTGCATGTATGAGTTTACTGCTTCAGAAGGCGCGTGGAGAGAGCGTGGCCATTGGATGGCATCATCCATCTGTCGAGATTGATCAGAATGAGTCGAAAGGAAATGGGGGAAGGAATTAAATTGGAGCCGTTGATTGCGCAGAGATTGACGATCGAGAGTGGAGGCGAAAAGTCAAAGCAGGGGAATCAGGACGATGAACTTTGGGCCGTCAATTTGCAGATCAGATCGACAGTGGAGATGCTTTAATGAAACGCGCCGTACCTTGGTTATTGCATGGGCATCTTTGGAGAGCGATCACCGTCCGATGAGCGGCCTTAGATCGGATGGTGGACGTCAATATCGCGTCGGGTCCACGTCCGATCTTTAACGCGTGATGAATGACGGTTTTTGAAAACGGGCCCAAGACACGTGATGGCCGGTGTATGGAATCGCTGCGAAAATAGAAGAAACTGTCGCGTGCTCAAAAGCAATGCGATGAAATCCGCTTGGTTTTGCAACAGTAAGTGGATGGCGGGGACCATTGGGGCAAGAGATCGCGCGTCGTCGATTTGCAGATGAGATCGACGGTGCAGAGCGACTAGATTTTTGCACTGGCAGAGAATTTTAAAATATAATAAAAACCGGAATTTTTTTATAAACGAAGGTTCAAACTTTGGAGGGCGAAATATTAATTCGAAGTGGGTAGGTGCTTGACTGCGGGGCCGTGCGTTACATGGAAAATCATATGACCGGGGATAATGGAGGAAGGGCTAATCGCGATCAGCGCTTGGAAGGCTAGCGCTTGGTTCTAGCTCCAAGATGTATGGAGGGGAAAGGTTTTTAAGGACTTAGCCCAAGGAGCTTAGGGCTATAATAAAAAATATGATTTTGATAGATTTTCAATTTTTTTCAAAGGTTTTGAGGGTTTCGATAAGGCAAGAAAGGGTCTTAAAGCTTATCAAAAGGATTTTGATGAAAGGGAAAGAAGGGAAGAAACATGAAAATGAGGGATTTTCATGGGAAAAATGAGGTTAGTTTTGGAGGTGGAAGGAAGGGAAAAGGTGTTTGTAGCAGTTTTTCTTCATGTAATGACAATAGAGTTTCTGAGTTGAAAAGGGGAAAAGCAGTGACGATTGTCCACAGGATAGGATATCATCAAAAGAATTTAAGCATCAACAATTTTTAGCAGTGAAATTGTTTCTTGAAGGCTAGCCAAAAACATTTAGCCACCACTTTATATGACAGAATTTATAGGTGGCTAACAGAAGGTTTCAGAGAAAGTGAAGTTTAAACGAAAAAATGGCGAAAAATTGTGTTTAAACGCGGTTAAAACACATTTTCGAAGAAAAGCGGTTTTGAAGAAACCGAGCACTGTTGTTGCACAGCTTTTGGGTTGTGAGCGGTTTTTTCCATTTTGAATGCAATTGTATCGAATGCTGACACGTCGCAGTAACAATACCACCCATTTCGCGTAAGTTTTGCGTGATAAAGTTCGGGGGTTGATTGGATGCGATATCCGTCTGATCGTGATCGATGGAGATCCGACAGTGGTCGCGTGGAATGTTATGTGGAGTTTAATGGAAAGGCTCGGACCTGACAGATTGTTTCAATAGGGTTTTATTAAAGGTTTGAAATCAGGGACTTTGCAAAAAGGTATTAACCATTGTTTAAAGTGATTCATAATAGTTTCGAAGATTTTGATATTATTTCAATAAAAGCTTTATTAAGAGGTTGAAGTCCGGATATACATTGCCAAAGGTTTTAAATAACAGTTTCGAAGGTTTAAACATGGGTTATAATGTTTATGAAGGTGTTTAACATTGATTTCCGAAAGGTCTAAAACATTGTTTTAACAGTCAGTTATTACATTGCCGAAGGTTTTAACCATTGTTCCAAACGGTTAAAAACCTTGGTTAAAGGGTAATTATTATGTTATAAATGAGTAAAAGGGGACTTTAGCTTCCGAATGTGCATTTCATTAATTTTATAAATCAGATTTCATATAATTTGATGAATGAGAGTGAAATAGGAGATCAAGAACAGATTCCTCCTGAACTAGAGAACATTGTAACCAAGTTTGAGCAGCTCTCCTTAACGCCTGCACCCACACTGCCATTAGTTGACGAGCTGCATCCCTTCATTTTGGTCCCATGTCCTTATGCTAGATTAGATTGGCGAGGGTGTCCCAAAATCCTCTTCATAGATGATGAGCTGCCAGATGATAGAGGTAATATTAGTACTATTTTATTTATATTTATTCTAACATGTTATTTAACTTTTTTTATTAAACTGTGTAGTGAAATTGTCTAATTATTGTTGTGTACTTGTGTATATTTTGCAAACATTGGCTCTTTTAATAGCGAGGAGATGCCAGATCCACCACATGATCCAGGTGTCGATCTCGATGACGATCAAGACATGGCCGATGCTGAGGATGAGGCTGGTGCTGTTAGCCCCCTATAAATTTTTCACAAGCAAATAGGGGGCTAAAATGTTTTTGAGCCTTTAAGGAATGCATTTCCTCTTCAAAAACATCTTCCTAGAAGTCTCCTTGTGCCTTTGTCCTTTGATAAATCCCCTCTGTTGATTCCCATTATTAAGCCTCTCTGATTACAAAAATTGTGCTTCAAAAGGCTTTAATTTGCCCTTTGTATCCCTGTAAAATGTCCCATTTCAACCCTTTTTCCCTTTGTCCAAATTCCCCCCCTATTCCTCCTAAACCATCCTAAATCCCCTTTAAACCTTCCAAATACACTTTTTTTGGTTTATTTCCCCTTTTTCCCTCTATTGTTACCTAATTCTGCCCTCAAATTTCATTAAAATGAGCCAAAAACCATATTTTCCATAGCTTTGGGTCTTAGCCCCTTTCGGCCAGCCCCCTTAACCTTTTCCACCACGTGACTGCAGCACTAGAACCAGGCGCCAAGGCGGAAGGCACTTACCACGATTGAATATCGAGAGCATTTTGAGTCGTCGATCTATACAGATCAGACGGTTGTCGCGATCCCCACAACGTTCATCGCTCAACCCTTTCACCGCCCATTCATCGCATCTCCACCGTTCATTTACCCAATGGATCGATGGTCAGAGGTTCAGCCGCCCTGTGGTCCCTGCGCCACGCACTGTTCAAAAACCGGTGGTATCCATCGTACTGCGTTTGAAGGATGGGCGGTATTTTTATTTTTGGAGCAATTCCACTCACTGCCTGACACGTGGCTCTGTCACTATTTCAAAACCACCCCCCCATCACGCGTTATCATTCGGCATTTGACCCAGCTCGATATGCATATCAACCGTCCGATCTAAAGATCTCCATCCAACGGTGATCGCTCCACAAAGTTGCACGGGTGATAGCCCAAGGTATCCGTACCCCTGGCCCGCCATCCGTCGCCCTCCGATGCATTTTCAGTCGTCGATCTCCTCCCGAGATCGGACGGTCCAGATTCAATCACCCTCCGCCATGTCCCCAGCTGTCGATCTCTTCCCGAGATCGGACAGTCCAAATTCGATTGCATGTCCCGCCGTTGACCACTCCTACCACGTCACCTATTCCACGTATTTCATTGTATTTCTCACCCGTCCCTGTATGTATATGCATTCAAAGGTCAAATTTTAATATTTTACATTAAAATTTCCGTTCTCACCAGCCTCCCACTGCATTTTCCACCGTGATCCTACACATTTCCTCCATATCACCAGTCTGCATGGCCATTCTCGTCATTCCCATTGCATCCACCACCTCCATGCATGGTTTTATTAACAAGTTTTCGTGTTTTGTAGGGTTATTAGAGGGTGAAAGCTGCCATGATTTCACAGTCTTTATTACAGCGACAAAAAACGCAGAAAGGACCATTTTTCAGAGGCCGAAATCACGAAGAAAGCCCGGGAAGGAGCCATGACAGGAATTGCATTAAAAGAATAGGGTTTGAACTCTATAAAACCTCCCCAGAGCCATTAAAAGTGCAGATTTCACCGACAGAGACAAAAATGGAGCAGCAGAGAGTTTAAGGCATGAAAATGGAGATCTTTGCGCCTTAACTCAACAGTTTAGAGGCAAAGTACCAGATTAAAGACATCATGGATCACACAGAGGGTACAGAGCGCATAAAGTAATGTATATCAGGTTTTCTACATCAGCAGAATGTTTTTCTCCATGAAAGGACACGATACACATTATTATTTCAGTCTACATTGTGTCCAAGTAAAGATTTCCACCCTGACGGAGCAGTCCTATGCTACTAGAGCATTTGTTATGCAGCATGGCAGACCTCAAAGTATTTTATCTGCCTTTTTGTTTATTCACCAGAGTACTGCAGCCAAAGTACACCAGAGGCATACCTAGGGTAAAATGCAGTCTAACGAAGATCACTTTTCCATCCAAGGAGTACCAGAGATTAATGCTCAGAATTTAAAACTGAATGGGCTTCGACCCTCTTTCTTTTATGAGTTTTAATGCCTCATTTAGTTTTTCACCTACTTCCTTCACTCTCTTCAGCTACAAAATTCATGAAGAAGCTCATTGTAAGGGTTGTTGATCAGTTATCAGAGAATCACAAGCTGTTTCTTTTGAGATAAAGTCTCTGTGTAAAGTTGTAAGATAGGCTGAGGAAAATGTTTTCAAACTGAGTATCCAACTATTGGCAATGTTGTACTTGATTGGTGTTTCTTTTTAATATGACAAGCACATTTCTTTGGATCCTGATCTAAAGCAGCAGTGATTTTTTTCTATCTCAGTATTTGTGTTTAACTTGCATTCCGTTTCATTTCATTTCTACTGGCTCGCATCAGAAATCTGGCATAGGATTTACCCTTGTTAGGCACCCTCTGTTTCTACTCTCCTTGCCTTCAATGTTTTCTACTTAATGTGTTATCTAAGAGTTGATTTCAGTTAATTTAACCATTGTAGTGGATGTTATTTCCTACTAGCCGATGTATGAATTAAATGAATCTGTTCTTAGATGTTCTTGTTAGGATTTAATTGAAAGAATTGGGAACACTGGGAGGTCTAGAACCCTATTTCTATCTCACTAGGATCCTTTTCAATTGATTGAAACTTTCTAAGATCCCTCAAGCTGGAGGCCGAAGCATTGAGAGTTCAAAGTCTCCCTCTGATCTCAGGTCTTTAACTTTGTGTTCTAAACCTTTATTGTTTCTTCCTCCCTTACCATTCCATACCACACTATCATCTTTAAGATCCAATGCTTTAGATGACTAGCCCAACTGAAAGCCTGCACATTGAATAGCAAGTAAACCCTTTCTTGACTCCATTGCCTAATGGTATTGAAGGCTCCCTGGAATACTTCACCTCTGCCTAAATCCTCTTTTCTCATCCTTGTCTTATATCGAACCCTTCTTTCTTGATGACCAAAAACCAAACAAACAATCAAACAAACAAACCATGTGCCTATAACTAGCCTAATATCTTAACCTTTTGAGCTTCAAAGACATAAAACCTTTGCTTACATAGAGAGATCCCTCTTTGGACCCAGGAGGGTTAGATCCTGAGATCTGAAAGTGGTTCTGACGTTGTCTCATCTTTTGGTCTTGCCAATCTGGCAAAAACATGGGAACCCCAACAGGTGCAACAGAGAGACATGCTCCTGCTCATGGTGCACCGGTACCACCTTTTTCTAGGTGTGGTCGACCCGAGACTAGATATGGGATGGAGTTGGGCAACCAACTCTGTGCATTTATTGTTGATGCGAGCATCAGGCCAACTCATTACAGAGACATACAGGCCGATGATAGGATATTTCGGATGTTGAGAGGCATGCTGCGTGACATGTACAACCTGATGCGGTATGTCGTAGGAGCTACGACAGCTATTACGCAACTAAGGAGGACTTTCCGTATCTATAGCCGTATTAGTCGAGCCGCGACACGTGATGGACAGTTCGCAAGCAGCGACTCATATGCATCTCATGATCGTACACCTCGCGCCGCGCCTAATGAGCATGAGGCTGATCCACTAGCAGCATCTAGCAATCATCATGGAGATGAGGATGGACCATCGGCCACATCATGTCAGCAGCCTGCAGCGTCATCCGTCAGTACTAGTCATGATCATGAGCAGGCTGGACCATCGACTGTCAAGGCTACACTATTGACTGAGGAGGCCTCCACTACTATTGCTTATATTGATGTTGTACTAGTACCACCAGCTGATGCATCCATTAGTACTAGTGATCATGATCATGATCAGGCTCGACCATCTACCGTCGAGGCTGCACCCTTTACTGAGCAAGCCGCCTCCACTTGTATTGCTATTGAGTTGTTATACTACCACCAACTGATCCATGACATTTATATTACAGTTGTATATTTTTAACATTATTCAGTTATATATATATATATATGGTCCACGTATTTTATGTTCATGTTGTAGTTCTACTTAATTTACATGTTTGTGATCATCATCATGTGGTGCATATTGTTAGGTCATGTTAGATATGTTCATTTAATGTTTAGCTTGCAGATAGATGTGCATATGTGATAGCATGATTTATTTGGCATGAGATGTATATTTGATGTTTGTGTTGTGATGATGTTAATATATAATGTTAATTTGATGTTTGAATGTGTTTTTTAGTCGAATATGATGTTTGTACGATGGTTATAATGATCATGATGATGTTTATTAATTAATTTAATATTAAATGACCATGATATTTATTAAATATTATTTCATGATTGTAATTGAAATTGAAATTTTAATTGTATGTAAAATTGAAAAATTGTATTTGTATTTGTACTAATTGTAATTTTAATTGTAATTGTATGTAAAATATTTATTAATGTAAAATTTAAATTTAAATTGTAATATTTAATTTATTGTGAAATGATTGTAATTTTATATATGAAAAATTGTAAAATTGTAATTGTAATTTTAATTGAATTGTATGTTAAATATTTGTAAAATTGTAATTGTAATTGTAAATGTAATTCTATGTAAAATTGTAAATGTAATTGTATGTAAAATTCTAAAATTGCAATTGTATTTGTAATTGTAATTTTAATTGAATTGTATGTAAAATATTTGTAAAATTGTAATTGTAATTGATAATGTAATTCTATTTAAAATTGTAAATGTAATTGTATGTAAAATTAAAATTGTAATTCTAATTCTAATCGTAATTCATGTATGTGAAATTAATTTAAAATTGTAATTGTAATTGTAATTACAAATATAATTTTAATTGTAATTGTATGTAAAATATTTGTAAAATTGTAATTGTAAATGTAAATGTAATTCTATGTAAAATTGTAAATGTAATTGTATGTAAAATTTAAATTGTAATTGTAATTCTAATCGTAATTCATGTATGTGAAATTAATGTAAAATTGTAATTGTAATTGTAATTATAATTGTAAATGTAATTTTAATTGTAATTATATGTAAAATATTTGTAAAATTTTAATTCTATTAATCTGAAAATTTTAATTGTTTTAATGTGATGATTTTATTAAAATATTTAAATTTATAATTTTTCAAATAATTGTAAAATAATAAATCTAGAATAATACGAATTTTTGTAACATAATAAAGTTTAGAAAATAATGAAAATAAATTCATGTACTTTAGAATATCATTATTTTATTATGATCTTACATACAAAAAAAAAGAACTTTATACAGTTCGGTGTGCTTAGCATCATAACACGCACTGGTGCGTCGTATTACAAAGACACACCGGTGCTTCCCAACTCTTCCACACTGGTAACGAATAAACACAAATAAAAAAAATGCAACTTTATTTATTTAAGTGAAAAAAAACGGCAATTTGAAAAATGGGCGGCAAAATATTTTCAAAAATCTAATTTTATAAAATAATTCTTTAAATACAAAACACTTTTCATTATTTCACTATTTTTGCTAAAATTTTCAACCAGATATTTGTAGGAGACAGACCTGGAGCAAGAGAGCACAAGAACAATGTCGAGTAGCGAAATACGTTCGAAAAGAAATATTCAGACAATCAGAAACCAAACCTCTGGTGATTCAAACCCTGTATTATAGAATTTCAAACCATCTCGTGATTAAATTTGATTAATTTTTTATTTTATTTTATTTTATTTATTTTTTTTTTTTTTCTGCAGTATTTTTACTTTTCTACAGTTTTATCCACTTTTACTCTAAACCCTTCATTTTTTTGTTTTTTCCATTTCTTCTCCCTATTTCTGTGATTTCAGAATTAGGGTTTTTCATTTTAGATTGACGTCCAACCCACGGGACGACTTGCATAGTCGGATCCCATTCCATTTGGCCATTACATGAATTTTTGGAAAAAAATGGATTTTTCTTTATCGGTGTGCCCTGCGCACAATACCACACCGGTGCGTTGTATTCTACAGCATACCGCGCAAGTACTGTGTAATAAAAAAATTGAAAACATTTTTTCTAAATCCATGCGCCATATCTGAAATAGGGTACCGGTGCTCCATGTAACGAGGATAGCACCATACGATGTATTACACCATTTTTGTGGTGTGTTTTTAAGACCCCACGCACTGTACGGTCTATTACATTGTTTTTTCGGTGCATTTATAATACCCAATGCACTGTACGGTCTATTATACTGTTTTGCGGTGCGTTTTTAATATACCCACGCACCGGCTGCGGTGCATACCTCATGAAAGGCGCACCGGTGCCTTGAGATTTATTTTCTACCTGCAAAGTTAAGAATTTATTTATAAATATATTAATGAATTCTATGGTACAAGTTTTAGATTGATAAAGAAATGTCTGACAAGAGATCAAGTAACAAAAATACTATTAACACATCAAGAGAAGCAAAAAAAACAACTTCTTTGAAAATTCTTTATAAAAAATATTATTTTTGAACTATATATAAGTTTAACTAATATGTATTGTTTACTGTGTACCATGCAGAGCCACAAAATGACAAAGCTCAATATGATTATTTTTTATCTAGGACCAAAAGAGCGTAAAATTTTAATAGAAAAATTTCAAAAGGATGAATTAGGTAAATGAAAAAATACTATCAATCCAATATGTGTTTCTTTTTTTTAATTATCATTAATAATATACTTAAAATTATTAGATAACATGTGTCAAATAGTCTACTAATTCACATCTATTTAATGTTCTATAGGGATCAACAACTCAAAAAAGGAATGTTGTTCTAGGAAAAGAAAAGAAAATGGAGAGTCAGTTAACAAAAGGGAGAAAATCTTTAAAATTCTGAGGACTAATCCAATGATTCCAAGAACCAAATTTTATGTAAACTATAGGAAGCGTTTCCAGAGAATTGGTCAATGAGACATGTCAGCCTTTTAATAGAAAAAACGTACAAAAAGAAGAAGAAGAAGGAATGAAAAAGTAATATTCCTTTAGATGTTTGTCTAGAATTATTTAAAAATATCACTTTTGTTATACTTTCTTTTCGTATATCAATATAAAAATTAAATAGTTTATTGTCATGTTACATTTTTAGGAAGATTATGAAAATCTCAAAAGATGAACGAGCTGATATCAGAAATATGCCAGTAGGAATGTCCAAAAGGTGTACAAGGAGATGGTCAAAGAAATGGACAAAATTGCATCGCAGGAGGAGCCATCTCAACAACAACGTGCTTCAAATGTAATATGTAATCATTGAATTTTTCGATCATTAGGTACAATAAATAAACAATTTAGCATTAAATATTAATTTTCAAGAATTTTCTTGCATAAAAGAAAAGAAAATGGAACCCATTCAGCACATAAAATAGGATGACAAGGAAGAAAATGGTTGATCTCTAAGTTTGTGAGTAATTGTTACTTCCTTATAACAACTTAACTAGATTTCATTTTTGTATTTTTTAAGTTGTTTTACAAAAATCATCATTGAATGTATTCAAACATGTGCTAACATACAAAGAAGAACCATCAGACGAATTGATTGAAATTGGGTTAAATATGGGTTGTGAGTATATGTTGGCATATCATAATTTAATTGTGGAATTTGTAAGCATCTATCGATCTTGTTTTACTTAGCTCCATCTATAATTAATAGAACAAAAACATCTTTTATATTAAATATATGATTTGTTATGGGGTATAAAACTTGCAGGAAACAAAGTATGGAACTGTGCCAACAAATGAAATTTTGAAAGATGGCATGGTACATGGTTTTGAAAGAATGTGTATAGTTTATGAGTCAATTGTTGCTATGGTACATCATTTTTCTTTTCGATTTACATTGATGTATATTATTTAATATTGCAATTTTCATTATTCTCACCAATGTATATACACTCATTTCAGTTTATTTTTATGTTTGTAGATGGAAGGTGAAGAAGAAGAAAAAAATCAACGCCGTGAACAAAACATTCCTGAAAATAACCCAAGTCATGGAAGTAGCTCTAGCAGTGACAACAGTTCAAGCGAAGAATGATGATCACTATGTTTGGATATCAAAGAAAGACATTTTATTTTTTGAAATATGTCTTTGAAATCAGACATTTTGTTTTATGTAATGGACATAGTGTCCCAATTAAAAGACAAAGGGATACGAATAATTGTCCCATTTTGTATGATAAAGACTGTCTTATATATATATATATATATATATATATATATATATGTTTTAATTTATTATATTGCGTTCTCCATTGTCATTCTCAAATGCACTAATAAAAAATTTAATTCATATGAATATTGTTATAAGATATATATGTGTCGATTTTTGATGAATAATGAATGTTAAAAAACCACAATAATTCTGATATGATATAACAAATAAATCCAAACAACACATTCAAATGCATTAATAAAAATGTAATTAATATGAATATTGTTATAAGATGTGTCGACTTTTGATGAATAATGAATTTAAAACAATCACAATAATTTCATTGTCACAGGTCGATGTTTCTAAAAAAAACAAAATGAAAACCAGTGCGTGTCAATAACTGTCAACCAATGCGTTTATGCGTCTATACGCACCGGTGCCATTGTACGATCTATAGGCACCGCACAAATACCGATACCAATTATAAATATCGGTGCGTTTGTGTGATACTCCATACTGGGGCATTTATGTATCTATAAGCACCGGTGGATTTGTACGATCCATGGGCACCACACGAATATCGATACCAATTATAAATCTTGGTACCTTTTTTTGATACGGTGCACCGGTGCGTCATAAAGGCGTATGCATTGGTGTGTTTATACAACCTATGGGCACCGCACAAATCCCAATACCAATTAGAATGGCCCCGTGCATTGTATGACCAACACTACATCTGGTGTGGTTTTACACCTAAATGTCCTGGTGCATTCGTTCGACTGAGGAAGCCTTGGGGCACCGTCTTCATGTACGCATCAGTGTGTTAAATCTAGAGTAGCGCACCGATGAAAAAACATTTGTAATAACCTTCGGCCACACATTTTTTTTAGTTGTGTTGAATTTTGGTTAAAAGCTCCGCCAAAACCTCCGTAACCATAAACGGATGTTGTAGAAAATGATTTTTTGACAATTTTGGCCAATTTTATAACACTAAAAAAAATCCTTTATAACCTCTGCTAGAGGGTCTTTTCCTTGTAGTGTTTATTCCATCCATTCAGTCCTTGAATCATTTATCTTGTATAATGAAGATGACATTGAGGAACAAGTAAATGAACTTGAGAAATATCTAGGCCTACCACAATAGTCAAACCAAACACTAAATGAAGAACTTGAAAACCAAAACTCTAGCGGCCCTGAACAACAACATTATGGAAAAGTTGAACTTGAAACACTTTGGGACATGAGCTTTGATGGATCTTATGGCAAAGATGGTTCGGGAGCTAGTTTCTGGATACATAACACCAATGAAGTCCACTCCTACAAACTAGAATTTCAATGAACTAACAATATTGCAGAGTATGAGGCCCTTCTCCTTGGTTTACATTTTCTAAGAGACATAGAAGCCAAGAAAATTTTTGTACAAGGATATTCCAAGCTGATCATTAGACAAATCAAGGGTGAATATTCAGCCAAGAATCCTAGACTAAGAGAGTATAGGAATGCATCCTTATACCTCTTGAAAATTTTTGAGAAGTATGAAATTACTTCCATTCCTAGAGATCAAAACACCCTTGCCAATGAGCTTGCCTTTGCTGCCAGCACTTACCAAATACCACATGCCAATGAACAATACACTGTAAAAGTAAAAAACAGGCCTACAATACCTAAAAACATAGATTACTAGCAAGTGTTTGAGGTTGATAAACAAATTTATGATTTTCTGCAATCTAAGAATGAATTTGCAATACCCAAACCAAGATTAGAACGTGAACAAGAGTACCCAAGTGAAAAACAAACAACAAAAACAAGACATTTCCTAATGCTGATGTAAATATGCTAGGACACTTTCATAAGGAAAAATTTTCTAGGGATGCAGATCAAAAGGACCTTGAGGTGTTACAATGCAAAGATGACTCATTACCAAGAGGTCTTACCCCTTTAAAAGAACTGTTTGACTTTAATGATGTTTAACCACCGAAATTGTTGTGGAAGAATGCAACATAGGCAACATAGAAAAACCCAAAATGATCAAGCTGTCTAAAAATATCTCTCCTCACATAAAACATAAATATGTAGAGCTATTCAAAGAGTTTAAAGATGTGTTTGCATGGGGTTATGAGGACTTGAAGTCCTACGACAGAAGCATTATTCAACATAAAATTCCTCTCAAAGAAAATAAAAAACTTTCAAGCAAAAATTGAGAAGAATAAACCACGTCCTAGTACCTCTAGTTGAAAAAGAAATAAAGAAGATGTATGATGCTGGTATCATAGTCCCACTTAGGTACTCAAAATGGGTTTCTAACCTTGTGTCAGTAAGAAAGAAAACATGGGAAATTAGGCTATGCATAGAATTTAGAAACTTGAACAGAGCCTCTCTAAAGGACAACTACCCTTTACCCAAAATGAATCATATACTACAAAGGGTGGTAGGTTCTAAGATAATATACTTGCTTGATGGCTTTTCGGGGTACAATCAGGTAGTAGTACTGCCAAGTGATCAGCAAAAAACTTTCACAACACCTTGGGGCACATTGATGTATGTAAAAATGCCATTTGGGTTGATGAATGCATGGGCTACTTTTCAAAGAGCCATGGACATAGCTTTCTCTGAAGACGTAGGTTACTTCATAGTGATATACCTTGATGACATCAATGCCTATTCTAAAACTGATGAAGAACACCTAGTTCATTTGAGAAAGGTCTTTGAGAAGTCTAGGAAGTATGGCCTATCTATGAATCCTAAGAAAACATTGTTTGGCCTTCAAGAAGGAAAAATCTTAGGCCACACCATTTCTGAAGAAGGGATAAAGATAGACCCCAAAAGGATTGAAGGTATAGTACAAATCATCCATCCTAGAAACATTAAAGAGCTACAATATTTCATTGGAAAGATAAACTTCTTGAGAAGGTTCATTCCTAACCTTTTTGAACTCCTAAGAGACCTCACGAACATGTTGAAAAGAGGAGTAGGAGTCAAGTGGACCATGGAATCCAAACAATCCTTTGAACTGGTAAAACAAGCAATCACCCATACACCAGTTCTAATCAACACCGACTTTACCAAATATTTCTTCATTTTCTCCTTTGCACTAGAACATACTATTGGTGTAGTACATCTTCAAAATAATATGATGGGATGAGTACAACCCATAGATTTTTTCAGCAAAGCATTGAGGGATGCACCTCTAATATATAATATCATGGAGAAACAAGCCTTTGCCTTGGTCAAATCATTGAAAGACTTTAGAGTTTACATTTTTCATTACCATATCATAGCTTTTGTTCCACATACAATTGTTAAAGAAATTCTAAATCAAGACCCAGATGGTAAAAGGGGTAAATGGATTGCTATTATATTAGAATATGATTTGGAAATCAGACCCACTACGCTGATTAAAGGATAAGGTCTCGCAAAAATCATTGCCGAATCAAATTTTCAAGCACTAGACAGGAATATGATTGATAAATTAGAGGAACAGGAAGAGTTCACAACTCCACCCATTGAAGAATTATTTCTGAATTCATCTTAGTATGCTGATATTTTATATGTGCTTCTTTATCCTAATGATCCTCCCACCTTATCCAAAACAAAAGCTAGATTCTTGAAACAAAAGGCTTTAAATTTTTGCATCATAGATAAAGATTTGTATTGGAAAAATTATGTTGGCATATTGCTTAAATGTCTACTTGAAGATGATGCAAATAGAATTATGCATGAGTTTCACGAGGGACAGTGTGGAGGTCACCTTTGTGGAGGTCACCTCTACTGGAAAACCACAACTAAAAAAATCCTTAGAGCTGGATACTATTGGCCCACTCTTTTCCCTGACATACACAAGCTAGTTGCAACTTGCCATAAATTACAGATCTTTGATGGCAAGAGAAAATTACTCCCTTTGCCCTTGCATCCTATTAGTGTTGAAACTCCTTTTCAACAGTGGGATTTATATTTCATTGGTGAAATACACCCTGCCTCATCTTCCCAACACAAGTGGATTCTTACTGCCACTGATTATTTCACCAAGTGGATAGAATCCATCCCCTCAAGGAATGCCACCGACTTAGTCATCATAAAATTCCTTGAAACCAATGTCTTGTCTAGATTTGGCTGTCCCAAAAAGATCATCAACGATAATGCTACAACATTTAAGTCCAAAATAATGGTGGAATTTTGCTACAAGTACCATATCACACTAGAGCACACTATATCTGATTACCCTCAAGGTAATGGACTGGTTGAGTCCTCTAATGAGAGTTTGGTGAACATCATCAAGAAGCTGTTGGAAGAGAACACAAAATCATGGCATAGCAAACTTGTGCATGCACTATGGGCTGATAGACTAATAACTGGGAAATATATCAATATGTCTCCCTATCAGCTAGTGTATGGCAAGGATGCAATTTTCCCAACATCCTTGGGAGTTCCAGTTATGAAACTTCTTCAAGAGGTGTAATCAGAAGAAAATGACATGCAAAGAATGCTAAACCAAACCATTCATTTGCAACAGTCAAGGGAGTAAGTTTACAACATAACACAAGTAGTGCAATATAACATCAAGAAGAACTTTGACAGAAGAACCAAGGCAAATAATTTCCAAATTGGAGATAAAGTTCTAAAATGGGATTCAAGGAGAGAAGACAAAGGCAAACATGGCAAGTTTCAAAATTTGTGGAAAGGTCCTTACATCATTCATTCAATTAGAGGTAACAATGCTTTCTTTTTACAAGAGTTGGATGGAGTAGAGGTATTCAGAGGTCCTATCAATGGCAGGATGCTCAAACACTATTTTTGTCAAATTTTCTAGTTTTAAGCTTTCATTCATTATACATAACATTGATTGATGAAAAATCAGAAAAAAAACACAAAAACATAAAAACGAAGTAAAAGAGGGCAGGAAAATAATAAGTATAGCCCCATACCCAAAAAAGAGTGTTGTTGAAAGTGTGCAAGCCTAAATGCCACTACTAGTTCAAAATAAAGAATCTTGTTCAGTCATCTAGCCTAATCATGACTAAACATGTTTTAAATTTCTGCTGATAGGTTAGTAAATGAAGACTTGTCAAACCATTTAAACTTGACTTTTCAGTAGATTATATTAGGAAAATATTGCTGGTTCTTAATGCACAAATCTGAACCAAAGAGAAAGATAGGGATGCCTAAAAAATTATAGATCACAACCCTCATATTTTCTAATTTTGATTGTACAAAAATAATGTCTGTGTGCAGCTTGTCTGAATGCCACAACCCATGGAAAATCATATTGCTCAATCCTCATTTAGTCATGCTTTCAATCTCATGTCAGCATATTAGAGAAGAAAAGTTTGTCAAACAACTTAATCTTGACAAATAAGTAGACTAGGTAGAGAATAAGAGAGCTCATTAGTCTAATCTGAACTCTTGGGACTGATAAGAGTACAAGTAGATAGTTTTTTTTTTATGATTTCAAAGAAAAAGGAATGTCAAGGGTTTGCCAGTCCAAGTGCACCCAAAGGAAGAAAAAATGTTAGATAAGGTAGGATGGGTAGGTATAAATGAGGTTGAAGCAATCATGTTTTCAGATTTTTTGAAATCATACCTTCAAGAGAACATCAGCAAATGAAGGAAAGAAATCTGCAAAGTGCAAGTAAGGCGTTGGTTTTCAAAACTCAGAGATTTGAGCTCTAAGGTCCTGGACACCTCCTAAAAAGGAGCTTCCCTCCCCAAGTGGAGCCACTATTAGTCATCAGTAATTTTTACTATCTGTAGATGACTAAATATCAGTCCTAGATTTCTAAAAACAAAATTCCTGAATATTGTGAGTTTTAGAAATCTCACTGCCTTCATTATCCTTATCACAAATTTTTCATTATTATACTATTTTACCATTCCATGGTTAACCTACCATTCCTAAAGGACCCCTCATGGACTTATGCCACTCATCAATATCCCATTTTCCCACCTATAACCCCAACACTCTGTTTTGCCTTTGCCTCACTCCTTCACTTTCCATCTAGGGTTACCAATCCACCTATTCATTCCCACGTTCATCAGTTTACTCAAGCCTTGATGGTCTCAAAACTACATCTGTAGGCTCTTTAGATCAATCAAGTACATAAATTTCTATATATTAAAATACATCAATTGGTCAAAAACTCTATTTTTACACTATTAAGATCCCAAGCCTAATTTTAGTCAAAGACCAAGTTAAAACCCTCCCACTAGGTCATTAGGGTTTCATAGGTTGTAGGGCCATCATTGGTGTTTTAAGCTCATAGTCTCTTGTGCTAGAAGCTGGTTCAATTGAAAAACAAGATCAACACATGGTTGTCAAGAAATATCAGAATATATCCTAAGAAGATCACCTTGTCAAGTTTAAGTTCTACAAAAGGTAACTATGCATTTTGACATTTCTACAGGAGTGTTAAAGTGACTATCAGCAAAGAATTGATAAGGTAAGAGGTCTACTCCTCAATGAATTCATTCACAACAAATATAGAGGGATCAGTTTGTGTTCAAGAAGAATCAGGGTTTCTAAGCCTGATTGGGCCATGCAGTGTGCCAAGCAAGGATCCAATGCAACAAATCACATAAAGGAGGGTTAATCTCTTATTTCAGTCATTTAAACTTAGTGGTCAAAAGATAGAAAAACATGGTATGAGCTCCAAGGTAAGAACAAAGAATTTTTGAAGATACTTCCACTATGTAAATGCCTAAGGTGTCAAAGTGAATTTAGCATGTTTCAAAGATCAGAGAGGAAGAGTCACTTCAAGGTTTTCATGAAACTTGTTGAGAAAGTGTTGAAGGACATAAAAAAATCCAAAGCACAGTAAATCATGTGACTCAAACAAAATATGCAGAACAAGGAGGTCAAGAGTATCAATGGGCAAGTTTTGAATTATAAATCCAGGCACCTGCAAATCAGAAGTGGCATAAGGAAGGTGAAATCCATTGTTCAAAACCCATGGTATTGGGAAAAGCGTGTTGTGAAGGTTCTCCCTTGTGTTTCAGTCTCAAAGGTGCCAAAAGCAAACCCATCAAGCCCCCAACATTACAGAAGGAGTCAAATTCACCATTTCAGCCAAACTGTATACAAACAATGAAAGGAGGTCTGTGAAGATCAAAGGGTTAAACTGAGTTTTATAGTAGAGGTTTCACATCAAATTGAAGAAGCTGTTGCGTGGGAAAATTCACCAAAGTGTAGGACTAATCTCTTCATGAGTCAAGGAACCAAAAGAAAGTCTAAGTTCATCATCTAATCACCTGCACAAGAAAACAATGTAAAAGGATCAGTAAGAAGAGGCAAATGGTTGAGTTGAAATGAACAATGGAATCAACAGAAGACTAACTTCATCCTTTGAAGTCACCTGCAAACCAAAATAATAAAGAGTTGGTAAGAAAAGCAATAGAATGGAAAAAATCTATGTCTTAAGCCACCTCTAGCAAAAAGGTCAAAGAAATATCAATGAAAAGTCAAAAGGCTTGAAAAACATTATAAAAGTGGGTTTTACGTTTAAAATTAAGTTTCTAAGCCTATAAAGGCCCTCTCCACTCTTCAGCAAATCATTTTTCTCTTACAAAGATCATCAAAGGTATTCAAAGAGAAAATTGTGAGTTTTTGGCAAATTTGGGCAAGTTCAGAAGCGTTGTGCGCCTAGACAGTCTCCCTGTGCAAAATAGCTCTGCACTCCTGTAAGTGCGTGTTGCGTATTTACCCATGCATGCCCGATGCCCCGTTCAAAATCCACGTGCAGCCTTGCCTGACAGTCCTGATAGGCCTCACACCTTGTTCAAAACGTTTCCGACCCGACACTCCGTTCAAACTCCGTGTGCAGCCTTGCCTGACACGGAAGTTCAACCCAACCCGACATGCCTAGAAAGCTGGTAGGCATTGCGCGTTTTCACTCAGAAAACCCGACTGTGCATTCAACCACCTAACAACACGTTTAGGTGTTGTGCATTTTGCTAGGAGGGCCTCTACACCTATTCAAACCCTCAAATCAACTCATAATTTTCCTCAACTGCCTCTTAGGGTTTTCAAACACCTTCAAGGGGTAAGTACAAGCCATCACCTTCTCTTCAGGGTTTTTTCATTTTGGTTGAAGAAATAAACCCTAAGGAGATGAGATAATTTTCATTAAAACCTCTTTCATATGCAAACAAGGAAAGAACAATTAAGATAGGGGTAGATTTGGGGTGGTTACATTTGATTTGAAATTGGCCATCCATCCAAGCCAAATAGCTTTGTCCCTTACTAAAAAGAGATTGACTTTCCCTTACTCTTTTCCATTTCAAAATTTGACATAGGAGCTAATTTTGTCCAAGCATAGTTTTTATTTACGAATTAGTAGGGTGGTCATCAAGTTTGTCTCCCTTTACCTCTCACTCACAATCATACACCCTACCCTCACTCATTTAATCCTCCACTTGCAAAAACTGCCTTTATTCATCACCATCTCATTTACCCTCTTCATATAATTTCATAAGCAGAGTTAAGGTTTTGGTTTTCAAGGCAACAATGAAATCAAAATGTCAAGGGAAGGTCATAGTGACAGTCATGAGGTAGGCCAAGTGCCAAGAAGACATCAGCATAGAGGTGGAAGAATAAATAGGTTTGAGCCACTGAACACCGTGGAGTTGATGGCCTCTCCTATGATAGTTTCATGTTTCTAGAATGTGGGGTGTTCTAACTTTTGTGAAAGAGTACAATAGGTAAAAAATCATCTTGAGCTGACAAGAATTTTTATCCTTAACCTTCTGTTGTCCTCTACAACAACCCCCCATTTCATATAATTTTTATTATTCATAATACCATAATATGAAATGGGACCCTTTTACTTTTTAATTGGTATCAATTTTGTATTATTTTGAAAAGGTCCGAACATGAAATAAAGAACATTACAAGAAACCTTTTCCATATACAAACCAATAATGACCTTGGGATATAAACAATTAAATCTTTTATCATTGCGATAAAGCGATCGCAAGATCGCATATCGCAATGACAGAGGAGCCAGAACTTATGGAAACATTGGTTGGCACCGATGCGATAACAAGCAATCGGCGATCGGCAATACATGCATACTTTAACATAGAGCCCCGGTCAATGCTCCCGATGCGATGCGATATCGCTATCGGCGATCGTAGATTCTAAGAGATGCTAACCTAAGAAAAGCGCCATTTCTTCCCGATGCGATGCAATAAAGCCAAAGCACAAACTTCGAAAAAGCTGTTAAAACGGGGATATTACGATTAATTCGTATTAAAAGCCTTATCTTTATAATGAAGATTCACCTGCGCTCAACCGCCAAAACGGCCAAGGCACGCTTAAACAAATCATTTCACCAATAAACGACGTGATGGATATTTAAATGATTGACGGATTTTTGCGGCCATTTAATGAAATATTAAGTTAAAAATCTTTTTCAGATTGAATCCATGGCAAAATTAAGTTAATTCTTCATCACGCAATATATTTCCCCCGTGTTTGGTTTCTACTATCAATTCTCTACGTTACGCTCATTTTTCTCCTGTGCAGAATTCTAAGCTGATAGATGCAAGAAAAATGGGGAAGAAGTCCAAGAAAACTGCAAACGCTTCCGCCTCGCCAGTTATAGAGCAAGCCATCACTGATCAGGGAAACAAAAAGAAAGGATTGATATTCGATACTACATGTTCTGGTCTTGGCAAAAATTCTTGGCAAAGTACCTATAATTTGATAGAAGCTGAAGAACCCGAAGCAACAACAGTAGAAGCCACAGTCGATACCACTCAGAAATCTGAAGGTACTTTAAAGGACTTAGCTGACTCTTTCCTTCATCGGATAGCAGCTCGGGAAAAAATTCTCCCATACACGGATGTAGTAAGGTGGGCAATTGAGGAACTCCCAATCACAGACAGAACCTTCTGCACCAGAGATGGGAGAGTCTTCGGTTCATTCCAAGCTAATGATTTGAGGCAGATGTATCATTTGCCTGAGCTTGAGAAGAAGTACAACAAAGCATTTCTAGAGAAATTCCGAAGTGAGAACGAAACTGAATCCGAACCCATTCGAAATTGGAGGCAGAATCCGGCAAAACACAAGCATAAGTCTTCCGGTATGTATTTTGTTGATTCCCTATGTTCTCCTTACTGCTATGCTGGAATAATGATGTGTAGATTATGGGGTTTACATGACTCCTCTAATTTCACTATAGAAATGGTTCCTTTAATGGAGGTAGCGTGCAATAGTGAAATTATGGATTGGGGAACTATACTGTCTGACAAATTAGCCACCGCAGTTCTTGATTTCAGAGGCAAGACTCGCATTTCTGAAAGGCTTATTTCCCCATTTTACTACAGTGCTTTTATCCTGGACACCCTGTGTTTTAATTCTGAATTTCCCGTGCTCGGCTGGAGGTGGACTCCAAAAGAGCCCATGCCCATTCACATATACTATCAGAAATTGTGGAAAACCTCCCATAGGCACCATTTATACCAAATCTGCAATGGCTTCATGTTACCCATTCATTACTCTATTTTTGATAAACCTTCTCCCAAGATTTCCTACCAAGCAGGGATTGATTTAACTGGCTTAGGGAGATGGTTTGCTGAGGAAAAATTTACTTATATAAGAATTTTTGGTAGCCAAGCCAAGCCTCATGTTCTTCCTCTGTACATACCTGATAAACTGCTGGCAAGGGAGATAGCCTATCAGATTATTTCCGAGGGTGTTACACAAACTTTAAAGAGAAATAAAAATCAGGTTTGGCCCTCTTTTCCTCTAAGATGTGGTGTCTACACTTTGAATGATCTCAAACATGCAGAGAAAGAAGCTCTAAAGATGAAATCCTTAACTCTAGCAACTCTCCCTAATAGGCATTTTGATCCCGACAAAGTTGCCTATAATGCCCTTGAACAGGCCAAATTGGCTAAGTTTGATCATAAAGAGGATATGTTTGATGACCTGTTCTCCACAGCCGAGTCAATGTCCCAAGTTAGATCGCTGGCCAAAATGAAATATCAAGATGAAGGGTTAGTTGAATTCGACAGACTTAGAGCACAGAGGTTGCAAACTCTGCCCCTAGATCTGTTAGAAACAAGCCCAGCAGCAGAATCAAACGAGCCAGAACAACGACATACTAAGGAACCTCTGGTTGTGACAAATGGACAGGAGAAAATGCAAGAGAAAACCCAAACAAAAGAACAGGAACAGAGCATCATAAAAATAAATCAAGATACTCAAATTGATCCCGAATTGCTCCAGGAATGGCAGCAATTCGATTCAACTATCAATAATCCCGAAGGTTCAAAGGAAGCCCAAACATCAAAAGTAGCAGACACACAAGAGAACGTTTCAAAACAGATTTCAGATGAAACCAGCGGCCTACCCAGTTCTAAAGGAAAAGAGATAATTCCAAAAGACCCCTCTGACCAAGTTATTTTGCAAATAGAAGAAATTCCCCCCTTGGATGTCTTCTATAGCCCGAAACATAAAGCTGTGGTAAAACGACAAAGGAAGAGGAAAAGGACTGATCAGCCTTCCCTGTTTCCAAAATTAACAGTGACGGGCAATGTAGTTTGGAAGGAGGAATTTGATCCCTCTGAGGACTTAACAAAACTATCACAATATGCTGGAGCCTATTCAGCAGCAACAATAGATAAGGCATCGGAGGTAAGTCTTTTATTAAAAACAAAAGACCAGGATATTCTCTCGTTACAAACGCAATTATCAGAAGCACGGCAAAAGGCAGAGCAGGCAGAACTGCAATTGTTAACACAAAAGCAAACCAATAATCAATTAACTCAACAATTGCAGGAGGAAAGGCAAAGGATTGATCAGAGTGCAGTTCAGAAGCAAAAAGAGTTATCAGAGGCATTGGCACAACTCAAGACAGCAAATGAACAAATGCTGAAGATAAAAGATGAGCAGATTGCTCAAATATCAGCCCAGCTTGAGAAAACAGAGAATCTTCCACAGGTAGCTGAATTCAGGGCAGAGGCAGTACAAATAAACAAAGCATTATTAACACAGATAAAGTTGTTATGTCAACAAATCGCCCAGGCAGAACCTTTATGTGACTTAACAACATCTCTAAGTAATAAATCAGCTGATGCTGTAGCAGACTTCGAGCAGGCCGATGAAACAGTGACCAATTATCTTGAGTGGCAAAGTACTGAGGAAGGACAGTCAGCTAAATTGCCAAAGATCCTAGAATCACATAAAGAGATATTATTTATAGAATGGCAATCTCAGTTAAACAAAGCAGAGAGAGCAGTTTCCAAATGCAAATTAACCACAAGTAATTTGGTTGAATTGATTAATGACACTCTCTACTTATCTAACATGATTTCCCAATGTACTCCAGGTAAATTGACATCAGCGAAAACATTGGAGCAGTCATGTTACTCAGAGCTGGAGAAAACTGGCAAATTAATTGCAGGAATTAACAGTTTGACATGGGACACCTATTGGATGTTCTTAGTCAAACCTTACAGCCAGAGAGCCGCCCTCAAATGCCTCTCAGATGCAATCGGATGCATCATTCCTGAAATGCAGGACGCCACCTATGATGCCCAACTCAATTCGCGCCTTAACCGACCACCAGAAGCGGAGCCGATGCTTGCAATTTGCCAGCTCAGAATTAGAAATGAACAGCCTAAGTGATGATTCATGCCGCCGACTGCCAGATTGCCATGATGGAGATATTCAAGATCGTATGATACCAATTAAGTAGGATTTTTCAGTTTCATAGATATTTAGATAGAATTAGTATTTATAGACCCTTTCATGCATTTAGAAAGGGTCGTAAAGTTTTGTATATGAATTAAAACCTGAAGTTGCACTACTGTACTTCAGGCGTATTCTTTTATAAAACTGGACCAATTATTCTAATTTTGACAAGGAAGCTTTTATGCAAATGTGCACTACTGTCTTTGTGTGAAAGTATTTTTGCGTTGAAAGAAGAATCTCAAATAGCGATTGATATTGGGGAGTGACTTGCAGCTCATATGGTACTATTATCTATGTCTGAATCCATTTCTTTTTATATAAATTGTTGTTTGATTACTTTTGCTATCATTGGATATATGTATGTGTTTTAATAGTATTTCTGTATTCCTTCCATTATTGGATGTTTATGGTATGCTTTTCTTTCAATCATATATATGTCAATGATATAAATTGAGATAAGTGTAATAATATTTTATCAATTACTTCATTCAACTAATTGAATGAAGTAATTATTATTTAAATGAATATCTTTGTTTATTAAATAGTGTCATCTATATGCCTATTGATAAACATTGATCATCAAACGTTGCACTTAAGAATAGAAACTTCCCGGGATATAATAGTCATTTATATTTGCTGTTTATAGATTAAATAATCCATCCAATACCATTTATTATCACTCATTCACCCATTTCTATTCTTTATCGGGAAACTGGTCCCATCATATCCAGTCGGAGCCACTATTCCAAACGGAAAAGGAGCTGTCTTAAGGTCCGGACCGGGTGGTTATCCCCCAATGTTGTTGCAGCGATTTTCGAGGCATCAACATTTTTGGCGCTAGAAGGAGGGCCATCAACTGTGAATGGCAAGCAAACCTAAGTCTGCAAACCATTCTAAGAGTAATTCTCCCTCCGCATCACCTCATACTTCCCAATTGCATGCTGATTCTTCAGCATCCAAGCAAGAAGAAGAGGTATCCACTATCACTGCTCAAACCCACCATACTTCAGAGCAATTAAGTCTTGAATCTCCTGAAGTTCAGTCTCTCATCCATAAACTTCAGAGTTTCTCGATTTCACCACAGAAATCTGAGCTATCTCAAAGCAGTGAGACTTCGCAATTCAATCTACCTCACCCTCTCACTAGACTTCAGAGTGAAAAGCTCGGTATTGAACCTACTGAATTCCCTTTACCTAAAAGAAAAAGGGCAAAGAAAAACACTGAAGATTCTGACAGTGAAGCACTTTCATCCACATCCTCCATCTCATCTTCCCCAGTGCGAATTCAACCATCCACTCCCTCATTACATATTGTTGTTCACCAGGAACTTGCAACTTCAACATCTCAAACTGCTCACTCCTCAACATCAATTCCTTCCCAATCATCTGGAATTTCAACAATAGTATCATCCACCACTGGTATTACAATGGCAGATCCATGGACCAGACCTGGTGCAGTCAATATGCCCGCACCATTACATGCATTACCTGATGCTCCTGAAAAATGGCTACCCAAGTTTAATCCAGAAAATGGAACCCAAGCCGAGGAACATATCAATAACTTCATGTTAGCAGTTAATTTGAAGGGAGTAACTGAGCAAGATGTCGTTGTTAGGCTTTTTCCTTATACATTGCAAGGATCAGCAGGATCCTGGTATTTTTCCCTGCCTTCTGATTCTATTACCAGTTGGGGCATTTGCCAAGAATAGTTTCTCACTAAGTATGGAGACGATAGATCTTTAGCTACACTAATAAATGATCTCTCCAATCTTAGGATAGAGCATAGGGAACCCATTAAAGAATTTAATGCACGTTTCAATAAACTTTTGAATAAAATCCCAACGACTTCCAAACCAAGTGAACAAATCAGAAGTGAGTGGTATATTACTGCCCTACCTGCCAATATAGCTATTTTTGTAGACAGGGCCGCAAAACCAACACTTGCTGAAACCATGAAAGAAGCACTTGCTGTGGAAAAACGTATTAATGCTCTAGAAAAGAAAGCAGCTCTTGAGGAAAGAAAAACCAAAAAAGTTTCATTCAAAGAAGACTCAAAGAAGAAAATCTCAAAAGATCCATATGATATGGAAGGCCTCCAAAAGGTCCTCAAGACTATGTCAAATGAAATGATTGAAATCAAGAAACAAGTCACTGAAACTTCAACCAAAAGGCCCTTTAAGAATTATAAGAAAACCAAATCAAAACCACCAAATATCATATCTTATGCAGATTCATATCAAGAAGAAGAAGAGGAAACAATCTCACCAACTGATGATGAAGAAGAAGTTGTTGAATGCCATGGCATGTGGGATTTTATACTGCCCAACTCCGATACAGATAATGATGAAGAAGCTTTACCTGTCTCTACTAGGAGTAAAGGTACTTCCGAACCTGTTCAGACAACTTCAAAGAAACGGAGTGCAGGTGCTGCTACAACAAAGGAAAAAGTACCTACAAAGAAATCACCCGCAGCAGTCCCCCAAAACCTACCTTCAACTTCAAGTACTCCTTCAACATCCAAAACATTAGTAGTATCCGATTCAATGGATTACAATATTGTTGATGATATGAATAAAACTAAGGCAAACATTACTATGTTTGAACTTAGAAAATTAAAACATCAGCAGAAATTGCTTCTCAAAGAATTGAATGTTGTTCCCTGTTCACCTCTTCCCAGTGCTAAAGCTGCAAATGATTCTGGTCAACCACCTTCTGGTATGATAGAAGCGACTGATTCAGTCCTGATTGGGGATAGATCAAATTCTCATACTCCACCCTTCCTTTTGACTTTTGAGATCTACAACAGAAACCTACACAATTGTTTAATTGACTCAGGGGCATCATCCAATATAATTCCAGCTTCAGTTTGTTCCAAGCTGAACATAGAACCCCAAAAGTCTTCCATACACATTGTACAGTTAGACAGAACCAAGGTCCAGGTTTTAGGAGAGATTAACTCTGTAACTATCAGGTTAGCAGCTGATCCACGGGTAGTTCAACGAATTGATATCTTGATAGCTGATATACCTGAATTTTATGGTTTGATTTTGAGTAGGGATTGGTCTGAAAAGCTCCATGGGTATATTTCTACCGATTGGTCTCACATATGGTTACCCTATAAGGGAAAGCCAAATCAAATAAAAATCAATCGAGAGAAACACATGACCCATACTGTAACAGATTTTGAACAGGAAAATCAACCAATTGCTTTTAATAACAACATCGTGGGAAATTATTCATCAGAGTCATTTTTTGGAAATCTCACTGCTCAACCATCCCCTTTCTCAGTAAACAGTTTAACATCACAGATTGAAAACTATTCACAAACTGATAGATCAAGATGTTTTAGTGATACTGGGGAAACTGTAAATAAGATTGTTAATACTTCTTTATTTTGGTCTTTATATTTTGACGGCTCTGAATCTAACGAAGGTTCAGGAGCAGGGTGTATCTTGGTTAGCCCGCAAGGAGAAAAAACAATGCTGTCCTGTAGGTTAGAATTTGAATGCACAAATAATACAGCCGAGTATGAAGCCTTAATCCAAGGTCTGTATAAAGAAATTGGCCTTAAAGTGCAATATTTAAAGGTATTCGGCGATTCTGAAATTATTGTCAAACAGGTGAGAAATACAATTCACTGTCTTTCAAATCACCTCAAACATTATCAATCGCTGGTACAAGAACTCACCACGCACTTTTCTGCATTCAATATTTCTTCTATCCCTAGGTCTCAAAATTCAGCAGCAGACTTGCTAGCAAATGTTGCCTCCAGACTCATACCCTCCGAAGATTATAGCCCAGATAGATTTTCAATAGAATTACTTTTTAGGCCATCAATTCCTGACAATGTCACTAATTGGAGAGTGTTTAATCACGATGAAGACATTTTACAATTTTTAACTTCAGAAAAGTCCTATGATGACCAGATCATTGAGGAAAGCGAACATGATCTTCAAATGAGAGGTAAATCCGAAGAAAATTCGATTCCAAAGCCTGTGGTGAAGCTTGAGGATCTTTATGATATTAAAGAAAGATTTAAACCTGTAACTAATCCAAAGCTCCAAAGCTCTACTTTAAGATTTGAATTGATAAACCTTGGCACTGAACAAAATCCTCAAAACGTTAATCTAGGATTAGGACTTTCTGTAGAAGAAAAAGAAGCATTCATTAAACTTTTAAAGAAACATAAACATGTTTTTGCTTGGAAATATGATGATCTAAAGACGTATGATACAACTATTATCCATCATACCATTCCAATGCTTCCCAATCAGAAACCAGTTCAGCAGAAATTAAGGAAAATACATCCAAACTTAGAGAGTCAAATAAAATCAGAACTCAATAAACTCTTGAAAGCTAAGATCATTTTTCCCGTTCGACACTCAAACTGGGTCTCTAATATGGTGCCTATCAGAAAGAAAAATGGCGACATTAGGATTTGTATAGATTTCAGAAATCTGAATAAAGCAAGCCTTAAAGATAACTTCCCATTACCTACTATGGAGCAGATACTCCAATCAGTAGCAGGCTCTGAGTTAATGTCCTTTTTAGATGGTTTTTCAGGATATAACCAAGTTTTGGTTCATCCTGATGACAGACTTAAAACTACATTCAGAACAAAATGGGGAACTTATGCTTATCAGAAAATGCCTTTCGGACTTATTAATGCAGGGGCCACATTCCAAAGAGCAATGGATATCGCTTTCAAAGGATTGATTAAAAAAACAGTAGTGGTCTATCTAGATGATATTACTGTATTTTCTAAAAAGAGATCCAATCATTTGTGCGACTTAAATCAAATTTTTCAACGCTGCAAAAGATATGGTATCTCACTCAATCCTAAAAAATCTTTCTTTGCTCTTGATCAAGGTAAGCTCCTGGGTTTTATTGTTTCCAAAGATGGTATTTATATTGATCCTGACAGGATTAAAGAAATTTCTGAAATCCCATTTCCTCATAATAAAAAATCCATGCAGTCTTTTTTAGGTCAGATCAACTTTGTCAAAAGATTTATTTCTGATTTTTCTCAGATCATTTTACCATTACAAAGCATGATTAAGAAAAATTCAGTGTTTAAATGGGGATCTGTGGAAAAAGAAGCATTTGATTTAATCAAACAATCAATAATCAATGCCCCCGCTCTAAACACTCCTAATTTTTCTAATCATTTCACATTGTATACTCTCGCATCCGATTCATCTTATGCAGCAGTACTCACTCAGATTAATGATCATGACCTTGAAGCACCGATTTCATTTTTTAGTTCAAATTTCCAGGGTGCAGAACTAAATTACTCCGAAGTTGAAAAACAAGCCTTTGCTGTATACAAAGCCATTAAACACTATAGGCCATTCCTTTTAAAAGCTCATACAAAGGTGATAGTTCCTTTTTCTGCAGTAAGACAATTACTGATCCAAAAGGAATTAGGTGAAAAAAGGGCCAATTGGGTTACAACACTTCAAGAGTATGACTTGGAAATCAAGCCAGCAAATATTGTGAGAGGTCAAGGTTTTTGCAGATTGTTAGCAGGAGCATCCAACATTCCAGAATCAGGTGATACAGAACATATGGAAGAAATCAATCAGATAAGTATTACCAATTCTGAATCTCAATATGCAGATTTAATCTTTTATTTGAAAAATGGATATGCACCTCCTAATCTCTCTTATAAAAACAAACGAGCCATTATATTAAAAGCAAAAAACTTCATAATCATTGATGATGTACTTTTCAAACAAAACTATGATTCAGTTTTATTAAGATGCCTAGAAAAACCTGAAGCACAAAAGGTTTTACAGGAGCTACATGATGGACCAGCTGGAGGACATTTTGGAGCTGACACAACAGCTCACAAAATCATTCATGCTAGATATTATTGGCCCACTTTATTCAGAGATACTCACGAATATGTAAGGAAATGTCAAAGTTGTCAAACCTCCAGTGGAAGACAAAGAAAAGCAGCTTTCCCTTTGCAACCAGTCAACATTGAGCAACCTTTTGAACAATGGGGATTAGATATCGTTGGGGAAATTTCTCCTCAGTCTTCTAAACAGCATAAGTATATCCTTACTGCTACTGATTACTTCACTAAGTGGGTTGAAGCAATTCCATTAAAAACAACCAACTCTGAAGGAATTATAGAATTTATAGATCAATTCATCATTACCAGGTTTGGTGTCCCGAATGCTCTTGTTTTTGATAATGCATCTTATTTCTCTGGTAATTCCATGTTTGAGTTTGCTATTAAAAGAGGTTTTAAACTAAAATATTCTGCAAATTATTATCCCCAGGGTAATGGTCTAGCAGAATCTACCAATAAAAATCTCCTTAAAATAATTAAGCGAACCATTGAACAGAATCATAAAAATTGGCATAAATCTTTAATATTCGCACTATGGGCAGATAGAATAACACATAAGGCCTCCTTAGGTACTTCTCCATTCAATCTTGTATATGGGAAAGAAGCAATACTACCAACCAATCTAGCACTTCCTTCTCTAGCCTTAGTACAGTTTATTGAAGAAAGCCCCTCTTCTTCTATCCAACTTAGACATGATCAAATTTTAAAATTAGAAGAAGAAAGAGAAAAGGCTAAAATCACTCATGCAAAACATCAGCAGATAATAAAAAAATCATTTGATTCAGCTTCATCTAGTTCTAAACAATTGCAGGTTGGTGATCTAGTTCTGAAATGGGATAAAGCCCATGAGGATAAAGGTAAACATACCAAGTTCCAAAAGATGTGGCTTGGACCATTTCAGATCAGTGAGAAGATAGGCCATTCGACATTCATGTTACAAGATCTAACAGGAAAGAAGGATTCTCTTCATGTTAATGGCCTCATCTTAAAGAAATTCTTCAATTGAGAAGGTATTTCCTTCTCCTTTAGTTCTAAAGTAGGATTTAATTTTTTTAGGATCATTAGGAAATAAAGTTGTAAGGTATCTTCTATTTTGACCTTTGCTGTATTTAAAAGTTGCTCAAAAGAAAGAACTGTTGATATTTACTTTTAAATAAATAGAAGTCTTGAACAAGATGAACAATTTCTAGGAAACTAGGTATAATTGCATTCTGAAGCCACCCTTCAATTTTTGCCAACTTTTCTCAAAGTTTAGAAGTATTGAAAATCATTTTATGTTTTTAAATTGGTCAACTAAAAGGTTATCAATATCAAAACAAAAACTAATCCAATTTCAGCATCTTCAACTCTTACCCTGTCATCCATTTGCTCTTAAGGAGAAAATTGTCCATCCCATTCACCAAAGTTTATGATTACTCAGAGTGTAATTCTAAAATTTTGATATAAAAGATAAGAGGTCTTATTACAAGCATGCTTACCATGATCATAGGGAAATAGTTTAACCGACATTACCAATACTGCATACCAAAACAGGGTAATGGCTTAGAATTATAAGACAAGGGGTCTCATCACGAGCCAGCTTGTTCAGTTAGATTACTACTAGTGAATGGCATTGTCAAACAGCTGGCCACCAAACCAGAACAATGGCTTTTTATCTTAGAAAATAACAGAAAAAATAAAAGGAAATACAAAATATGAAAGCATATTTTGAATTCATTTTGTTAATCATACTCTCAAATGGATGGGATAATGGACAATAACATGGTTAAAAGGTATCCCTGTCGAAACTATGAACGTTTGCTGGCAGCAGAGGCTCTACCTATGACAGATGAGTTAATCAAAAAGCTGCTTTGGAAAGGTTTTATGTTTTATCATTATAAACCAATAAAGGCCTATTAAAAACTTAGAATGTATCTAATTTTAAACAAAGAGAAGAAATTAGCAAGAAATAGTTTCATATTATTCGGAATGCATATATACTTAGTTATATTAGAATTTTCTTTTTTGATTAAAACTCTATTTTGAAAAGTTTAAGTATTTTCATACTTTTCAGAGATAACTGTTTCTTCCAGCGAATCGCCAATTGTTGTCCTCTACAACAACCCCCCATTTCATATAATTTTTATTCATAATACCATAATATGAAATGGGACCCTTTTACTTTTTAATTGGTATCAATTTTGTATTATTTTGAAAAGGTCCGAACATGAAATAAAGAACATTACAAGAAACCTTTTCTATATACAAACCAATAATAACCTTGGGATATAAACAATTAAATCTTTTATCATTGCGATAAAGCGATCGCAAGATCGCATATCGCAATGACAGAGGAGACAGAACTTATGGAAACATTGGTTGGCACCGATGCGATAACACGCAATCGGCGATCGGCAATACATGCATACTTTAACATAGAGCCCCGGTCAATGCTTCCGATGCGATGCGATATCGCTATCGGCGATCGTAGACTCTAAGAGATGCTAACCTAAGAAAAGCGTCGTTTCTTCCCGATGCGATGCAATAAAGCCAAAGCACAAACTTCGAAAAAGCTGTTAAAACGGGGATATTATGATTAATTCGTATTAAAAGCCTTATCTTTATAATGAAGATTCACCTGCGCTCAACCGCCAAAACGGCCAAGGCACGCTTAAACAAATCATTTCAACAATAAACGACGTGATGGATATTTAAATGATTGACGGGTTTTTGCGGCCATTTAATGAAATATTAAGTTTAAAATCTTTTTCAGATTGAATCAATAACATCATTAAGTTAATTCTTCATCACGCAATATATTTCCCCCGTGTTTGGTTTTTACTATCAGTTCTCTGCGTTACGCTCATTTTTCTCCTGTGCAGAATTCTAAGCTGATAGATACAAGCAAAATGGGGAAGAAGTCCAAGAAAATTGCAAACGCTTCCGCCTCGCCAGTTATAGAGCAAGCCATCACTGATCAGGGAAACAAAAATAAAGGATTGATATCCGATACTACATGTTCTGGTCTTGGCAAAACTTCTTGGCAAAGTACCTATAATTTGATAGAAGCTGAAGAACCCGAAGCAACAACAGTAGAAGCCACAGTCGATACCACTCAGAAATCTGAAGGTACTTTAAAGGACTTAGCTGACTCTTTCCTTCATCGGATAGCAGCTCGGGAACAAATTCTCCCATACACTGATGTAGTAAGGTGGGCAATTGAGGAACTCCCAATCACGGACAGAACCTTCTGCACCAGAGATGGGAGAGTCTTCGGTTCATTCCAAGCTAATGATTTGAGGCAGATGTATCATTTGCCTGAGCCCGAGAAGAAGTACAACAAAGCATTTCTGGAGAAATTCCGAAGTGAGAACGAAACTGAATCCGAACCCATTCGAAATTGGAGGCAGAATCCGGCAAAGCACAAGCATAAGTCTTCCGGTATGTATTCTGTTGATTCCCTATGTTCTCCTTACTCGTATGTCAGAATAATGATGTGTAGATTATGGGGTTTACATGACTCCTCTAATTTCACTATAGAAATGGTTCCTTTAATGGAGGCAGCGTGCAATAGTGAAATTATGGATTGGGGAACTATACTGTCTGACAAATTAGCCACCTAGATCACAGAGGTTGCAAACTCTGCCCCTAGATCTGTTAGCAACAAGCCCAGCAGCAGAATCAAACGAGCCAGAACAACGACATACTAAGGAACCTCTGGTTGTGACAAATGGACAGGAGAAAATGCAAGAGAAAACCCAAACAAAAGAACAGGAACAGAGCATCATAAAAATAAATCAAGATACTCAAATTGATCCCGAATTTCTCCAGGAATGGCAGCAATTCGATTCAATTATCAATAATCCCGAAGGTTCAAAGGAAGCCCAAACATCAAAAGTAGCAGACACACAGGAGAACGTTTCAAAACAGATTTCAGATGAAACCAGCGGCCTACCCAGTTCTAAAGGAAAAGAGATAATTCCAAAGGACCCCTCTGACCAAGTTATTTTGCAAATAGAAGAAATTCCCCCCTTGGATGTCTTCTATAGCCCGAAACATAAAGCTGTGGTAAAACGACAAAGGAAGAGGAAAAGGACTGATCAGCCTTCCCTGTTTCCAGAATTAACAGTGACGGGCAATGTAGTTTGGAAGGAGGAATTTGATCCCTTTGAGGACTTAACAAAATTATCACAATTTGCTGGAGCCTATTCAGCAGCAACAATAGATAAGGCATCGGAGGTAAGTCTTTTATTAAAAACAAGAGACCAGGATATTCTCTTGTTACAAACGCAATTATCAGAAGCACGGCAAAAGGCAGAGCAGGCAGAACTGCAATTGTTAACACAACAGCAAACCAATAATCAATTAACTCAACAATTGCAGGAAGAAAGGCAGAGGATTGATCAGAGTGCAGTTCAGAAGCAGAAAGAATTATCAGAAGCATTGGCACAACTCAAGACAGAAAATGAACAAATGTTGAAGATGAAAGATGAGCAGATTGCTCAAATATCAGCCCAGCTTGAGAAAACAAAGAATCTTCCACAGGTAGCTGAATTCAGGGCAGAGGCAGTACAAATAAACAAAGCATTATTAACACAGATAAAGTTGTTATGTCAACAAATCGCCCAGGTAGAACCTTTATGTGACTTAACAACATCTCTAAGTAATAAATCAGCTGATGCTATAGCAGACTTCAAGCAGGCCGATGAAACAGTGACCAATTATCTTTAGTGGCAAAGTACTGAGGAAGGACAGTCAGCTAAATTGCCAAAGATCCTAGAATCACATAAAGAGATATTATTTATAGAATGGAAATCTCAGTTAAACAAAGCAGAGAGGGCAGTTTCCAGATGCAAATTAACCACAAGTAATTTGGTTGAATTGATTAATGACACTCTCTACTTATCTAACATGATTTCCCAATGTACCCCAGGTAAATTGACATCAGCTAAAACATTGGAACAGTCATGTTACTAAGAGCTGGAGAAAACTGGCAGATTAATCGCAGGAATTAACAGTTTGACATGGGACACCTATTGGATGTTCTTAGTCAAACCTTACAGCCAGAGAGCCGCCCTCAAATGCCTCTCAGATGCAATCGGATGCATCATTCCCGAAATGTAGGATGCCACCTATGATGCCCAACTCAATTCTCGCCTTAACCGACCACCAGAAGTGGAGCCGATGCTTGCAATCTGCCAGCTCAGAACTAGAGACGAACAGCCTAAGTGATGATTCATGCCGCCGACTGCCAGATTTCCATGAAGGAGATATTCAAGATTGTATGATACCAATTAAGTAGGATTTTTCAGTTTCATAGATATTTAGATAGAATTAGTATTTATAGACCCTTTCATGCATTTAGAAAGGGTCGTGAAGTTTTGTATATGACTTAAAATCTGAAGTTACACTACTGTACTTCAGGTGTATTTTTTTTATAAAACTCGACCAATTATTCTAATTTTGATAAGAAAGCTTTTATGCAAATGTGCACTACTGTCTTTGTGTGAAAGTATTTTTGCGTTGAAAGAAGAATCTCAAATAGCGATTGATATTGGGGAATGACTTGCAGCTCATATGGTACTATTATCTATGTCTGAATCCATTTCTTTTATATAAATTGTTGTTTGATTACTTTTTCTATCATTGGATATATGTATGTGCTTTAACAGTATTTCTGTATTCCTTCCACTATTGGATGTTTATGGTATGCTTTTCTTTCAATCATATATATGTCAATGATATACATTGAGATAAGTGTAATAATATTTTATCAATTACTTCATTCAACTAATTGCATGAAGTAATTATTATTTAAATGAATATCTTTGTTTATTAAATAGTGTCATCTATATGCCTATTGATAAACATTGATCATCAAATGTTGCACTTAAGAATAGAAACTTCCCGGGATATAATAGTCATTTATATTTGCTGTTTATAGATTAAATACTCCATCCAATACCATTTATTATCACTCATTCACCCATTTCTATTCTTTATCGGGAAACTGGTCCCATCATATCCAGTCGGAGCCACTATTCTAAACGGAAAAGGAGCTGTCTTAAGGTCCGG